>VWZW01000904.1:1528600-1559007 GCA_013397115.1 Edolisoma coerulescens | reverse complement strand
GTGGTACCCCGAAAAGAGCCGTGGGATGCTTCCCTCCGTCGTGGCGTTGGAGCGGGCTTCCCGGGAAAGGTGATACAATGCAAAGGGATGGTTTTTCTTGCCTGTGTTACCTATAGCCTCTTAATCGAGCTAAGCATGTTGTAGCTAAGTATGAGAAAAAGGGATTACAACTGTGTTTTCTGCTCTAAACGTCTGTGGTGTTGAGGTAGTCATCTTATATGCAGCTGCCACCACTACTTTTAGCAATGGTATGAAGTTGCTAACAAAAAAGCCTATTTCGTAAAACTCTTAAAATTTTGTTACATTTTGTTTTAGTTAATCCTGATGGTGCATACTTTTAATTTTGTGAAACTTCTTTAAATTGTTACTGGTTTTTTTTTATTGATCTTGACAGTTGGGCTAAATGTTACTTGGGAGTACTTTCTAAAGCCGTGAAAGAGTTCACTTAAGTTTTTGGGTGGATAATTGAAGTGATGATTGTAAGAAGCAAATGCTGCTTGGCACAGCTTCTTTATGTAGGTATTTAGATGAGTTTACAATGGGTGATACTTTCCTGAATCAGCTGCTCGTAAACAGAGAAGTCAAAGATGTGGTAATCATCAACAGCCTTGGCTGTGATGGCCATGGAATAGTGGGTGTTGAGGAATATATCTAGTACGGGTAGCTCAGTTTGTAGGCAGCAGATGGGTGGGATCCCGAGACAGGAGGCCATGAACTGCCCAGCCCTTGGGATAACAAAGGGCACAAAGACAGGTGGCACTGACCAGGTGAGTAGATACTGAAGGACACAGCAGAAGCCATGAACTGCCAACCCTTTGGATAACAAAAGGGCACAGAAATGGTGGCACTGCCGAGGTGGATGGAGAGACACAGCAGGAGCAGAGGACTTGGGGGGAAGAGCAAGATTTACCTGGGCAGACTGTGAGGGTATAAAAATACAGAGGTTCCTTTATTGTAGATCTGTCTCTGGAGGTACCAGCTTGGGCTGTTTCTGTGTTGCTGCACCATCAATAAATTGCTTTATGGAGAGACACCTGAGACTTTGCAGTGAGAGACCTGGGGTTGATCCAGTGAGGGAACATGGCCTGACTGTGTGAGTGTGGTGTGTAGGGAGCCAAGTGGGCCTTCCAATAGCTCACTGAAGCTGCCCACCATGAAGGGGCTTCAGTCCCAGCAGTGACAGCCTCTGTCACTGGGAGTGTGACTGCCAGATTGTCTCATGAATGGTCAGACAGGGAAGTATTCTTAACAGTGGGATATTCAAGACCCTGAGTACAGTAAGGAAGGCTAGTAGCACAGTGCAGAACCTGGATTCCAGCTTATTCAGTCTTCAAGACTTCAGCTTACTCTGTCAAGAGGTCGTTGAGATATTTGGGAAGACAGCTTTAGAAGCTGGAGGAGCTGAAGAGATGGAGGTCAGTATGGAGAAACACATTTCATCATTACACTCATGGCAAAAAGAACATATGCCAGACAGACTAAAGAACAAGGATAAAAACTGTCTGGACATGCAGACGTGATGCTTGGAAAGCCAGAGTTGTAGTGTAGAAACTAGCAAGGAATGTCAAAGGTCATAATATTAAAGCAATTTCCCTGTCTGACCATGCAGGAGCCACTCTTGTCAGTCACTCTCGCACCACTGAGCTGGGACTGCGGCCCCTTTGCAGCTGCACCCCTACACTCACACAGTCACACAAGGTCCCCTCACCAGCTCGACCCCAGGTTTCCCATAGCAGACTCCTAGACATCTGTATCCTTAAAATAACTTAATCCTGGTACAACAGCTCAAGCAGGGATCCCAAACAAAGGAAACCTTGGGCTTGTATACCCTGTTAGGTGTTTGTGGTCAGGTTTTGGTAGCGGGGGGGGGGCTACAGGGTAGCTTCTGTGAGAAGCTGCCAGAAGTTTCCCCTCTATGTCCTTCAGACCCAATGCCAGGCAGCTCCAGGATGGATCTGTCACTGGTCAAGGTAGAGTTAATTGGAGATGGTAGTAGTGCCTCTAGCAATAACATATGTAAGAAGGGAAAAAAAGTTACTGCGCAGTTGTAATTGCAGCCAGGGAAGAGTGGAGTGAGAATATGTGAGAGGAACAGCTCTGCAGACACCCGGGTGAGTGGAGAAAGAGGAGGAGGAGGAAGTGCTCCAGGTGCTGGAGCAGAGACTCCCTGCAGCCTGTGGTGCAGCCCATGGTGAAGCAGCTGCAGCCCATGGAGGACCATGGGGATGCGGAGATCCATCTGCAGCCTGTGGAGGAGAGCCAGGCTGGCACAAGTGGATGCCTGAAAGGAGGCTGTGAACTTGTGGGAAGCCCATGCTGCAGGGATCCGTGGACCCATGGAGACCGGAGCCCGTGCTGGAGCAGGTTTTCTGGTAGGACTTGTGACCCTTGACCCACGCTGGAGCAGGCTGTGCCTGAAGGATTGCACCCTGAGGAAAAGTGATCCACATTGATGCAGTTGGTGGAGAACTGTTGCTGTGGGATAGACCCATATTGGAGAAGTTCATGGGGGGCTGTCTCTTGTGGGAGGGAGCCGCACACTGAAGCAGAGGAAGGACTCTCGTCTCTGAGCAGCAGCTGGAACAACATTTGATGAACTGACCATAACCCCAATTCCCGTCTCCATGCGCTGCTCTTGTGGAGGAGGTAGAGCTTGGGAAGGAGGGAGGGGTGGGGGGAAGGTGTTTTTTTAGGACATATTTTACTTCTCATTATTCTGCTCTGATTTTATTGGTAATAAATTCCGTTAGTATTCCCCACTCGAGTCTGTTTTGCCCATGACGGTATTTGGTGAGTGATCTCTCCTGGTCCTTAGCTCAACTCATGAACTTCTTGTTACATCTCTCCCCTAACCACTTGTGCAGGGCAGTGATAGAGCAGCTTTGGTGGATGCCTGGCAGGGTCAACCACTACATACCCTCACAGTGATAAGCGTGCCAAAGTCTAGGGATCCTCAGCTCCTACTGTGTCTCCGAGTGTCCTGTCACCTTGCTGGCACCACAGTTCACAGCGTCTTGCCTGGGGCTCCCACTCTCCAGAGCTCGGCGTACATCTCACACGCAGCTGCACCCTGAGCTACCTGTGCTGAATATATTCCTCAAGAGTTACATCAGCAGTAAGGGATGGGGGGGAGAATGGGATGGGGAACCTGCTGCTAAATGGGGCAGGTGATTTAGGAGGAGTAAAGACAGGTGAGGCTGCCATACTCAGCCACTTTCCATGGCTCTTCAGAACTGATGTCCCTTAGGCTTTGTGTCTTAAGGAATGGTCAACAACAGAAAAGTGGCAAGTTAGGAATCTTCTTGATAAAGCCCAACCCAAACAAATCTGTAAAATCCTCTTGGGGTACATCCTGAGAGAGCTGGCTGATGTCATAGTGAGGTTGCTCACATGACTTCTGAGAGGTCGTAGAAGTCAGTTACAGCTTAAGTCAGTCTCACTGCAGTCCCTTTATAAGCCATGAAGCACATTTCTTTGGAAACTATTTCTAGGCACATAATGGAGAATGTGTTTGAATAACCAGCATAACTATATCTGCAGCCTGATTACTCTTGATGGTGAAATGTCTGAATTTGTAGATCAGAGCTGTGGATGGCAACTACATTAGCTTTAGCAGGACTTACTGAAAGTCTTACTTTCCTCTTGAAGTTGGGATATTACAGATGGTAAACTACCACATGAGTAAAAAGTCCTTGGCTGGACTGTCAGGAACCAAGAGGAGTGGTTAGTAATTCATACTTTACTCAGAAAGAGATTACAAATTACTTTCCTCAGGGGTCTGTCCTGGGGCCTGTCCTGTTCATAGGTGGAGGATGTGAGGTGCCCCCTCATGATGTTTATGGGCTGGACGGAGGGGTCATCTAACACCTCATAAACTTCAACCCAGGAAGTTGAAAATCAAATGTCAAGGCCTACCTGGGCCTTTACCCTGCAGTGGTACAGGCTGGGGGACCACTCTGTTGAAAGGACCTGGGTGCCCTGATGGACAGTGGGCTAAATGTGCACCTGCACTGTGCCCTGATATTGAGGCATATGAGGCTGTCTTAGCAAGAGAATAAACGGTAAATTGAGGGAAGTGATTCTTCCTTACTTGGCATGTATTAGGTTGCCCTTGGAATGCTGTTCCAGATTTAGGCCCACTAGTACAGGAAGGCTGTTAATATCCTGAGGGAGCTTGTTAAGCCACAGCAGCCCTTAGGTAAAATCATAGAATATCCTGAGTTGGAAAGGACCCATAAGGATCATCAAGTCCAGTTCCTGTCCCAGCACAGGACAACCCCAGAAGTCACACCATGTTCCTGAGAGCACGTTCAAGAGCTTCTTGAACTCCGTCAGGTTTGGTGCTGTGACCACTTGCTTGGGGAGCCTCTTCCAGTGCCCAGCCATCCTCTGGGGGAAGAACCTTTTCCAAATACCCAACCCAAACCTCCCCTGACACAGCTTCATGCCATACTTGCAAGGAAGTTAAGAACTTTAAAAGCTGGCCAGATACTTCACAGTTATACATGATGGGAGACTGAAAGGAAATGGCCACGAATTGAAACAAAAGAAGCAAGAGAGGTTGCAGTTTGCCTGAGCATCAGCAAGTTCAATGGTGTTTCCTAATTTCAAAAACAGAGTGAGTTGTGCTGAGATTAAGGGCTGAAAATTCTGGCAGGAATTAAAGAGCATGAATTCCTTCTATCTAGTGACACTTTTTCGCAGTGATAGCTGTTGAATTGTCAGAACTGTGATGGCTGTAACATCTAAAGCAGATTTGAGGATTTCTTCTGAAGAAGCTCCCCCTGTAGATAGCATTTTATGACAGTTGGTTTTTTTCCTTTTATTTCCTCAGGCACCAGTGATCAACCTGAATGTGCACAATGATGCACGACGTGTGAAAAGTGAGTTGCTACGTTTCATGTGTGAAAATTAATCGTACAGTATTTCATGCCTTTCTACAATGTCAGTACATGCTGTAGACAAATGAAAAATTGTGATGTATTTAATATCAGCAGAGCAGGAGAAATGCTGAACACTGAAGGAAATAACAGATGTGAAGCAAAACATTCTTTATAGTTTCTCCTCTTCAGATCTGCTGCAGGTATAGTTTCCCACTGCTATAAAGAAAATAATGCACAGGGAAAGTGAGTTAGAGAAAACCGGAACAACATACTGGCAAATGTTGGTTTTCAACTGGTGTTAATAAATGTGAAAATAAACTTGAGTGAGTTTCTGGGTGCTGGGGTTTTTTTTTTGTTTATTTTCTCACCAGTTGAATTGTTTCACACATTTCACAGTAACACAGTCCAAAACTGAGTTGTTGGACCTGTCACTTCGTGTTAGAGTGCACAAACTTGCAGCCATAGAATGGGTGTGATACATTATGAGTAAAAGTACGTGTCTCATTCATCTTGGGACAAATACTGATGTTTGAAAGTAGAGTGTTTTCTAGGGAGCTTTGTTTACACACACACACTCACCTTTTCTTGAAGCATTGGGCTGTAATATTGCTCAGGGACACAGGTTGATCAGATGAAATACCTAGTTTGCCTTACAGG
Source organism: Edolisoma coerulescens (assembly GCA_013397115.1). NCBI lineage: Eukaryota > Metazoa > Chordata > Aves > Passeriformes > Campephagidae > Edolisoma > Edolisoma coerulescens. Next base: position 1,553,467 of record VWZW01000904.1, on the reverse strand, counting down.
AGAAAAGACAAGTAACAGCAGAATTTGACAGTCTTTCATTGACTGGCATCAGATGAGTGCATGCCATGACTTTTTTGTGCCTCCAGAATAGGTGCTTTTTTATGCTTTTTGCATACATAAATAACAATCTCAAGTTACTCATCAGTGACTTCTGCTGTGTCTGCAAATATGTTTGTAATGGATACATACAGCACAGGGATCTCTTTTAAACCAGGGTGTCAGGGTATCTGTAGGTCTGTGTTGCATTAGTAAATCAGACAATGGAATGACCAGTTCTTTTGCCCTGAGACCAAACAGTGCAAGCAGAGTTCCTCTACATACTAAGTTGTTCAATTCCAGAACAGACTGTCCAGGCTGAAACAGTCCTGAAGCCAAGCTGACTCCTGAACCATGCCTGATGGTTACATGGAAGGTCTTCTGGTTAAACTGGACCAAAAGAGTGTGAAAAAATATTTTAACAGTGTCATGGAGCAGAGATAGAGCTGCATTTCTCTGGCAGCACCTCAACACTACCTATAGTTAACCAAAGGTTTCATTGGTATTTGTTCAGTGATCTGATCTCACATCCTATAGAACATACAGTTACTCGACTAGGAATATCCATGCTAGCAGCGTGGAGTCATGAATGTTGAAAGCATAAAAATGCATGCTTGCTATTCAGATAAAATAGTTGCAAACAAATGAAGGTATGTGTAGTTAATAGGCTTTATATAATGCCATTGCAATGTTAGCATTAAAAACTGCAGTACTTCCAGACTTCTTCATTGTTACTTCATCACTATCACTTTTTTTTTTAAGGAATACTTCGTGCCTATGTAGTAGCTTACCCTAAGTATTCTACCAAAACTTTACAGAAACTGTGGAGGCAAAAAGGCCTCGATTTGATGCATCCTTGGTGCTTTTGACACGAAGATTTATGGCGCTTCTCAAAAAAGCTCCAGACGGTGTCCTTGATTTAAATGAAGTAGCAACAACACTTGGAGTACGAAAACGAAGAGTGTATGACATCACCAATGTGTTGGATGGAATCCACTTGATTCAGAAAAGATCTAAGAATCTTATCCAGTGGATGTGAGTTGGCTTTGAAACTTTTAGTTTCTGAAACAGTAAATCCCAACAATGTTGTGAGTAATGTTTATAACTTTGAGAGTATTTTTAATCATATTAAATTACTTCTCATAGATAATATTTTAAGTTCTTCTGGATCCTTAGGCCGTGTGAATTACCTAATATGTTAACAAGTTTCAAGTGCGGAAGTACATGGAAGCATATTTCAGCAGAGTAAAGGATGCCAGAGTTCCTTACTCTTTTCTGTTAGTATACTTGATGTTTAATAAACAGGCCTTTATTTATACAAATATACTAGACAACTTTCATATTCTTCTAGAGGTAATAATCTTGACCAAGTTGTTGGAAAAGCATCAGAGCAGCAAAACCTTAAAGATGAACTTTCTGACTTATCAGCCATGGAAGAAGCTCTGGATGAATTAATCAAGAATTGTGCTCATCAGATATTTGAACTAACAGATGACAAAGAAAATGCAAAATATCCTTTCAACTCTTGCATTACTTTAACACATGGTTTTGGTTGCATATACATATTTAGTAAGAAGTGTAGGCTGATACCACATGTATGCAGTACTGCTTGATAATGAGTTTTATAATGGCAAAATTTTTGATTATTTTGTATTTGGGAATGCCACTCATGTGCCTTGCTTTGCAGTATCCTGGGCAGTCTAGCTTGTCCTCAGGGGAGTGCTGCTTGTGTGACCTTTCCATTGCAGAAGAATGAAGTGGGGCAATAGTCTTAGTACCCTGACCATCACCTTGTTGTCTCCGTTTCAGTTGTCTCAGGGGCAGGTCTTGACCTACCAGTGAGATCCAAGCTGCTTAGTGAGATGACAAAGAGGACTCAGAGTGGAGTCCCAGTGGCCTGTTGCCAAGGAGATATAATGGTATGTTGGTTGTGTCCTAATACTGTTCTCTCTTGAATGAGGTTCCAGTGCAGTTTTGATTTTCAGATGGTTTTTGACAATAGAAAAGAGATTTTAATATATGGCATAAAGATTGAATTTTGGCTTTGGGTTACAGTAAAATATTATTTAGCTCCCTTGTTTGGCAGGATGTCAAGGTGTGTGCTCAAATGAAATGTGCCCCTTTTCTGTATACCTTACTTGTTAAGAAAATAGTTTTATAGTGTCCCAGGAAATTGTTTTCATGCTATTACAAAACAAAATGTAGTTTCTGAAGGACAGTATTCCCTCTGCTTTGTGGACTTACGACAGCATCTGTGAAAACTGTTTGGGTTTTTTTTTAACATTGAATATGTTTTTAAAACTTTTTTTCCTTCCTAAAAATACAGAAAAGTATTTTTCCACTTGTTAGCTGATACTTCATTTTATAAAGCTAATATTAACCTCAGCTGAATTGTTGATCAATTTTCTTAAGTTGGTGTTCTGCCTCAACATATCTTGACATCACACCCTTTGCTTCTGCCCATTAGCAAATTACTTTACAGAATCCTTGACCAATGTATACACTAGCTTATGTGACATACCAAGATATCCGAAGCATTCAGGCATTTCAGGAACAGATTGTGATCGCAATCAAAGCTCCAGAGGAAACCAAATTGGAAATACCGGTTCCTAAAGAAGTAAGTTTTATACATTTCTCCTAAGGGAGCAAAAGTTCTCAAATTTGATTTTTTGCAGCAGCAGTCAGTAATTGACTTCCAGTTTCTTTGTCATGCAGATATCAGCAGTTCATTGTTCTTGTGTTCCACTAAACAATGCTGTAGGGATAATAGTCTTAGAAACTTATTTGCAGTATTTTTCTTTTTTCTTAAATTATTAAGGCATAAATGTATCTGAGCTTTAGTTACCTGCTTTTGCTAGAGAGAATGGAACAGCTGTAATAAAGTATGCAATGTACAGTATGGTTGGAAAAAGAAAACATTTTGTCACTCTGGTAGATCATATCTAGAGGGATTTTTTCATGGAGTGGGGGCTGTGCCCTGTCCTCACCCCAGGGTGCAATACACAGGCTCCATTCTGGTCTCACAGAGGAGCCCGACCTTTGCCCTCTGCCCCCAGCAGTGCTGCACCTGCATAGTGGGTGGGGCCTGTGTACTGGATACTCACTGTTGGTGTTGCTCTGAGAGGGCAAATCCTGGAAGTCCTGTTAAGATAACAAACGGAACTTTAATTCCACTTTCTTTTTTGCGTGAGCGTTTTTGATAATCTTCTTAATTGTGCGGTCATCAAAGTTGCCTTGCTGTGTGCACAGAAAGGTGGGGATATCTTAGGAAAAGGAGATGAATCAGTAGAACCAAAAGAGTTAGATCCACTGCATAGATTTCCAGTAGTTCCCCTGGTCAAAGGAGCTGTCTCTTTCCCAGTGGAGATGAAAAAGATACAATTTCAAAGGCCTCCTGAAGCAATAAAAAGGCAGGATTGAAAAGGTTGTGTATTAGAATATTTTCTCCATTGTGCATTAAGATTTATTTGTTTTGTCTTGCAATGTGATGTCTGCTGAAGGAAAGCAGTAGAAGCGATAGGGATTAGTTGCTTTACTGTGGCATTAAAGCTGTGTGCTCCAATTTGTTGTCTGATCCATGGCACTGCTTTGTCAGTTTTTTTAATTTTGTTACTCTTCGTAAGCATATAGTAAGTCTTGGTCATGTATCTGAAGGTCAGTAAAAAGACTAAACAAATGTTTAAATGCACATTCATCAAAAATGGAAACTCGTTAGTTTAATTCTGCACAATAATTGTCCTACAAATGTATGTAATAGTCATAATTTATGTGGAAGTAGTAACACAATATTTTAATAGTTATGTCCTTCCTGTATTTGTTCTGTTCTTAATCTATTGTCTTTAAAATATGTGCAAAAATAGATAAAGGATGTGTAAGATTTGTTCTTTGGATTATACGCAAGTTGCTGTTTTGTAGGATCACATAGAAGTACATGTGAAGAGCACAAAAGGACCCATTGATGTGTATCTGTGTGAGGTGGAAGAAGAGAAGCCAGGTGCCAAAACTTGTGAAGATATGGATACTTTCACTAGTCAAACTGAGCCATCAGTTTATCCTGATGAAGGTAACGTCCTCCTTTTACAATTTATCCATGTGTAGTATTTTTTTTTAAGATGGTCATACCATTCTGATAAAGTTGTAAGCTGAACTGTTGAACAAGTATAATTTTCTGAGCATAGTCTGTGGGCCAGGATGTGTGGGAGTATAGGAAACGCCTGGAAGAGAAGTCTCTGCTGTTGTGTTACCTCACAGGAGCAGGAGGTCAGAGAGTCGGGCACATGCACATACAGCAAGGCACTCTTGTTCCCTGACCTTTTCCTTCCTTCGCTCTTCACTGGTTTCCTGTCGGAGCTGCACTCCGTGGATGGAGCACTGCGTGTCAGTTCCCAGCTGCTGCACTACAGAGCCCAGCTCAGCTGAGATTGTTGCCATGAGAGTTACGATGCTGTTTTGAACGAGACTGTGCTGCTACTCATTCCTGCCCTAAGGGAGGGCAGACAGAAGAGGGGATGTAGTATTTTAATATCCTAAAACAAGATTGGATGGAATATAGACTCTGAAGAGCCCTAGTGCTACAGGATGTTGTGGCTTAAAAATAAATGTGGCAGGAATTGCAGTAGCTCAGAACACAAAGAAGAAATTATTTTTAGCAGTGCTGCTTTATAATTGAAGGGAAGAGTTTTTCATCCTAGGCATTTTTTTACTTTATTTTGCTTGTGAAATAACTCAGAATTGTATTTTCTACAATGACAGTAATCATATTCCGTTTTTACTTTCCTTTCAAAGTGAGATCTCCGATGGAAGAGAAAAAACCATTTGAGATGCTAGATTAATTACAACACAAAAATCTAATACAGAATGTAAGTATCTGTGTTACAGGGCTTTTCCAAAGCTGCTTGGATCTGCAAACTTCATAACCTGAAATGTTCCAAAGTGTTATAAAAAGCCAGCAGTGGATTGGTTGAGTGCTTTCACAGGATTGCTTATCTTCCCAAGTCAAAAGACAACAGTTTCTGGAGTTGCTTTTAGAATCTTTGTTTTCTTAATTGCATGTGACCTGCAGAACTTTATGGAAACAGTATTTTTACCTTATAATTTTAATTGACAGAAAACATAGATTATAAATTGCTTCCAAGAAAGAAGGTTGGAGAACTATTTCTGGAACAGTCCACAATCTGTGTGAGAATGTATAAAATGAAGAAATGCACTTTTCAGTTCTGAGGCTGCACTACTAAGCAGGATTGTCAAATATGACTGTAACAAAGAACTGGAGTATTGGAAGCCTTTGCTATAAAGAACAAGATGTAAATACCCTGGGAGTTATGCCTTACACTGTGTAGGTGCTGTTTGCATCCAGCTCTACATGAGCTGTGGTATCAACACTGAAATGAAATAATTTGGCTTTGTGTACATACTTGTATCATTTCTAGGTAGTTACTGATGTAGATTTATTGAGGTGGTTTGCATTTCTGCCTTTGTACAGCAAAGAAATAAAATAAGCTTACAAAAATATGAAATAGTCTAATGAAACATGTTGGGTTGCCTTTGCTGCAATTCAGTGGGTAACTACAAACATTTTAAGCTGTGTGAAAATTTAAAATATGTTTTACGTGATGCTGTCAGACAACACGTAGATCTGGATCTTGTGATGCCACAGTACTGTAGCAGTTTTCAGAAGAATGATCAATAACTACTTAAATTGGTCCCTTGCAGTTTTCTGGAGTTTGCATACAGCAGAGCTTTAGCCCAGTATCGTGACGTCTTTGTGGCTCAGCTTGCAAAAATTTGTAAAATACTTAAAGAATGTGTCTGTATTCATCCGTGTTTCGTATCCATAAAACAAAGCTGTGCAATTTGGATACTGGATTTTCTAAGGGAGTGAACTGTCACTGTGCAGATGCCATGCTTGGGCTCACTTCATGCCAGTATCAGAAGTGTGCACCAGATGTCTCTGTAGGGGTGGGGTGGATGGGGGGTGGGTTGGCAGATTTGGTTTTAAATGGGAAGTCCAGGTCCTTGTTTTCCTGATCACATGATACTATCCAATGATAGTATTGACAACTATACATCTACTCACAAGTGAGAACAACAAAGCTAATAAACTGCTGAATGTTTTAGCCAGCAACTCTACAGCCATTTTAGACAGATGCAGCGAAATTAAATGCTCTATGTTGTACAGTACAAATAAGGTGGGGCAGGTGACATTGATGAGCTTAAATACACCTAAATACAGATTGAGAGTTGATACAGTTTCCCACAAGGTTCACTAATTCTGCAAAATGCCTTGTATATTGTGCAAATCGGGAAAAAACACCAAGCGCAAGCTTGTGTCAGAAAGTAATTTTGACTTTTTATGTATGTCCTACCAACTTCCAGCTCCAGAATACAGAGCTTCAGTATAGGATGCTATTTTTCTGTCACTATGAAATTCAAACTACAGGCTGAGCTGTTGTAATAATAAATAAAAGCAAAGTGACAGCACAGTTAATACATGGAACACGGTAAAAATGAGGAAGGTGCTCCTCCAGTGAAGCTGGGAGTGAGGGTTAAAACTAAGAAAGCAATTTTTTGTATTGGAAGATTGTCCTTTTCCTTCAGTGATTGGTTTCTTTTCTGATGCCAAACTCTATTTGATGTTTCTGTTTTGGTGGGTGGGGAGGTCTGTGCTGAAGAGAAGCGGTGATTCCCCCTACAGTAGTTCAACAACTCACGACAATGTTTGCCATAAAATGTGTAAAAATTTCCAACACTAACAACTAATTCTGAATGCTGTATGTTGGGGTGGGATTTTGTTGCGTGATCATAAAATCCTCGAATGGTTTGGGTTGGAAGGGACCTTAAAGATCACATAGTGCCAACCCCCCTGCTTTGGGCAGGGACACCTTCTCCTACATCACAGAATCATTTAAGTTGGAAAGACCTCCAAGACCATCGACTTTTGACATTTGTTGACAAAACACCACAACATCAACTAGATCATAGCACTGAGCATCAGATCCAGTCATTCCTTGAACTCTCCAGGGATGGTGACTCTACCACCTCTCTGGGCAGCCTGTTCCAGTGCTTCTCAATTCTTTCAGTGAAGAAATCCTTCCTGATGTCCAACCTGAACGTCCCCTGGTGCAGCCTGGTGCATTTCCCCTCATCCTAGTTGCTCAAAGCCCCATCCACCGTGGCCTTGAACACTTCCAGAGATGATAATGCATCCATACCTTCTCTTGGCAACCTGTTCCAGTGCCTCACCACCCTCATAGTAAAGAATTTCTTCCTAATATTTAGTCTAAACCTACCCTCTTATTCCTACCCATTACTTACCTTATCTGTAGAGTGAGGAAGTATAGTTTTACAAAAAAACCATCTTAAAAATGTTAAGGAAGTCTGTCTTCAACAGCTGAACAGTTCATTTAAATGAAACATTAGGATTTTTCTGATTTGTACAGGTTTTCTAGCAGTATAATTAATTTTTTAACAATTGTCACAGTGAAACAGGAGAAGCTGTAATACAACAATTATTAAATACATCTGTTGTTTTAATAATACACCTTCAGCAGAACTAATGGATTTTTGAAGGTTAAACCACTGTTGTTACTACTTTTAACTACTACTGTTACATACAGTGTTACCCATTGGTGATGCTGGAAAACAATGTCCTGTATAAGCTCAGTGCACTAACTAGCTGAAAAGATTCAACTTGGACTTGAAAAATTCCTGAGTGATGCTGAACTTACACACAAGTTACAAGCTCACTTTTAAATGTGACCAGACCTTACTCTGAATTTGTATAATAATGCTTGATTTTTTTCTGAGACATTATTATTTTTTTTGAGTCCATATATGTCCATTTTCAGTATATTTTATGTGTAAGAAGCTCTCTTGGCTATTTGAGGACTCTAATAAATTAAAAGGCTCTAAATTTCTTTTTGTCTTCCCTTCAATAAGAATGGCTAAGCATCTAAATGCATTAATCAGCAATAGCAACAGCCAGGATCCATAATTATGAAATGCCTGGTTTTGCTGACTCTAATTTGAACAAGTGCTGCAGGTTGCCAGTTCAACCCTTATTTAGTGTGGGAAATCACTTGTCAGAGTTTTCAGATGTGAACTGCAGTTTTAAATAATGTGATTTCTAAAGAAGAGAGAAGATTCCTGCAAATTATTGTCTGTTGGAAAGCACTTAAAGCCAGCAGATTTCTTCATTTTGAATAATCTTTTTGGTGTGTGTGAAGAGCCTCCTTTATAAGCATAATTAAACATTGACTGCAAAAGTCACTTCAGCTCATCCTTGTCAGTGGCAAAGTTCACCTGCTGGCCAGGCCATGGGCTGCTCCCAGGTGCTGGGGCTGGCTACAAGCTCTAAACCCTTGTGTTCCATGATCCTGGTGCATGGGCTGGCCCTGGCACCCTGCTGGGACCTCAGTAGCTGCTGAAGGGTTTATCTGGAACACACATATGCTATTTTTGGGTCCACTTCTGATCTGCCAGGGGTAACTTGTGAGAAGTATGTTGAGGCTAAAGTCACATAAACTACACTTGGTTGTATAGGTTATATAAATCTACACGAGGCTGCTCACATAGATGTTTACTGAAGGACTGGGATACTCGTTTGACAAAAAGCATGATCTATGTTCCAAAGGAAATCTTAATGATGTTTGCAGAGAAAGGGCAGCCTGGTTCTGCCCCATGTAAGGCATCCATGGTTCCTTCCCTCCCTGCCACCCCCCTGCAGGCAGACAGTGGGCGATCTGAGGGCCTGGAGCACCATGTGGACGTGGGCTGATGGAAGCTTCTCACCATGTGATCCATGAATGAAGTGGTCTTTGCAGTTGCCTCTGGATAGGGTTATAGAAGACGATCCTAGAAGCTGTAACAGCAAATTCAAAGATCAAAGCTCAGCACATCACAACTCTTTTATTGACTTGTATTAGGCCACACCGTGGCGGTGCATTCCCCCCACTCCACACTGTGATCTCAGAAATGCTCATTAGGCCTCAGCCTTGACCAACGGCAGGTGGCTGAGCTCCTCTTGAGCTTATCAGAAACACAATCCAGGAACTTGTGCTGTTTAAGAAGCTCCTGTGTTTTAATGAACAGCCTTGGAAACTTATTTTTGTTGCCTGAATAACAACCTAAGTGGAATAATGTTTTTGTTATCAAATTTTCAAAGAAAGTTACCGACCTGAATTGCTGCCAGGATGGAAAATTACTATGACTAAAGCCAACTCTCTTGCAACCCTATAAACAGCAGTCCCAAGTGAGACCCCTTGGAGCTCTCCTGGACCACAGTGCGCTGTGACCAACATCTCCCTCTTGGGGCCAGTGAACTCTCAAGTTTGCTGTACTCAGAGGATTGCCAAACAATGACGGATCCTGGACTGATAGACTGATTCCTCAAGGCTCAACCATTGAGAAGATGCAAAGGCATCCGACGTGAGTACTTCCCTGAACTTGAGGGGAATTTTTCATAGGCATATACTTATTACCACCTCTTCATGTTTGTGTGCATGCTATGAGAGACTGAATTTTTAAGGGATAATGACTGAAGATATTCCCCATTTGTGGAGACACCAGGGTGCTTTGTTGAAGCCTGGTTTGGAGGTGGAGGAGGTGAGGTTTTAGATGTGCAGTGGTTAACCTCTGCTCTGATAAGACTGAAGGTGAATGATGTGCTATGAGTGAGACAGGAGACAGGTCCTGTGGAGATGGGATGGTGCCTCCTGTCATGCTAAGGTGCTCTCCCTTGCACAAAGCATGGGGATGTAGGGCTCACTCAGGGGGGCTCCCTCCTCCTTCCCCCAGGAAAGTACTGGGACATTTATGTGTGTTTGTCTGAGGGTGTTTGTCTCTGCTGATGGACCGTAATTGACTCAGTTGCTGGTGTGATGTGGAGCAATGTTGTCTTAGATGATGCCAAGGACATGATCCCATGATCCACAGCATTACACCATCCAGCGTGAAGCTCCCCACCCTGGGGGAAGTACCTGGGCATTCCCACCTGAACCTGAGTGAATATAAACCCAATAGATGTTGCGTTCTGCAGAGTATCCTGGGGGTTTTTCTCCACCACTTCTTCGGGACTTCCCTCACCACCCGAAGGATCCAACCTGCAATCACCACTTCAACCAAGACTGTGGAACAACCGAGTCTCGTCACAGGGCCTATGGGTGGTGAGATCTTCACACTCTTGTCCTCTCTTTCTCCTTTCTTTTACTCTGCACATGTCCTTGGGTGAGGTGGTTGTGCTTTCACATTGCAATGCTTTCATGTTGTTATATTACTACAGATAATAACAACCAAAATGGCTAAACACCTGTTTTCCTTTGCAACCAAATTGTTCTGTAATAAACCCTACATGTGTGTATTTACAAACACTGATCATTCAGTGTCATTTCACTCTAATCCATCCCAAGGGATCTATTAGCAAGAACCTGGGTTACCCTCACCTTCTGCAGTGGGTCATAACACATGTGGGTGTGAATATGACATAGCAAATGTACTAGGAATGTTCTCCTAGATTCTTAAGTATTTTCAATTTGTAGTAAGTCAGGCTTGTAAGTAAGTTGTGATATATTAAATTCTATATGAATCTATTGCTAAATTGTTTAGCTTCAGTTATCTATTAAGTACTGTTAAGTGTTGTTACCATTAAGTGCTGTTAGGTTTTGTTAAGATTAAGTGCTGTTAGGCCTTTAGGGATAAATTCTTGCTGAAGTCCTGGCTCAGTTTAGCTTGAGGGTCCACTATGAACTTTGTGGCCCAACAGGAGGGTCTTCTGTATTCCTTTTTATCCTTATCTTTTCCTATCCTTTTCTCTTCCCCCTTCTCCCCCCGACTACATGTAGATACTTTTGGGTTTATTTTTGTTTGGAGTGATTGATTTTTGATTTTTGTTTGTTTTTCCTCCATCTGTTTTAACCATCTAGTAAGTAGTAGAGTGAACCTCGTCAGCAAACTTTGTTGTGCTGTCACTTTTATATTAAACCTGTTTTTGCTGAATCACTTTGCCAATGATTCTTTAAGCGACCTTAAAACACTCATTTGTGACATATTTCAGAGCATCCTTCGAAAAGAAAACTTGACACTTCAAGAGAAAACTTCATGAATATAAAACTTGCAAGAAGCTATTCAGTTAAACAGTTAGCTATTTAGCTATTCAGCTGAATAGTTTTGTTTTCAGTCTCTTGTAGATCCTGATGCAAATCCTGCACAGAACTGCCTTTAGACATTGCAATATTCTTTTTCAGACAGATAAGCAATTTCTATGTTGCAGCTGTCATTTTTAAGCAATTCTCCCCCCCTGCATTTATAACCATAAAAACGTCCCAAGCAGGTTACAGCCCTAGTTGTTGCTTCTCTAACATGCAGCCTAGGCACATAGGAAAAATGAAACAAGTACTGATAAAATTCTCGCAAATTAGGAAGGTGTCAGATCAGATATAATGTTTCATAAAGCTCAGAAAGGAAAAGGCTGTTCTTATATATATTTTAATTACAAGACACTAATTTTTAAGAGGCTTGCTGGCTCCTAAATCTAGGATAACATTTGTGTTCACAATCTGTGACCTCGACATTAAAAGAGTTCAATTCCAAATCTGAAAATAAAAGTTATCTGTCAGAAGAAAAGTTCAAAATGCAGTAAAAACATTTCAGAATTTTTTTGGATAATAAAGTTTTACAGGGGATTCTACTATATATTGCAAGTGGTAAAATTTTCGTGTGGCATCTGGAATGAGGGAAGCCACTAATGCCACTTTGAAAAGAACACATGGTCGGTGTGTCTCATGTTGTTATTGGTAAGATCCATCCTGGCAAACTATGATGAGACTGTCTTCTGCCATTCTTATCTGCTAAACTGTACTCTGCCTCTGCTCTTGTTCTGGAATGTCCAGAAAATAAATTGTATGTAGAATGAATGAATGAACTAACAAATGAATGAAGTCACTCCCATTTTCCCAGGATGAGAATCATGAACCTTCAGACCATTTCTTCCTGACCATACTGCAGCTGCTTGAGTGCTGTGAGTGACACCAGACACTCTGCTGCTGGCTGGGCACTCAAGGATCAAACCAAGCTTCCCAGAAGTTAGTTGTGATCTTCTCACAATCCCTAAAACACCTACAAAAACAGAACAATATCCACACACTGCCTCCATCCCATATACTGAAGCCAGTTGCACAGAATTCAGTCGGGAGCTGAGAACTGTGATTTACTTGGTAATGCTACTCCCCACAGATCGTCAAAGAACCTTTTTACCAAGCAATGTTCTCACCATCAATGCCAGTAATACTTTGTGTAAGAAACAATTCCTCAGGAAAAAATCTCCCTGCTCTTAAAAACAGCTTCAACCTCAACTGCCCAGCAATGTGTGTGAGCCTTCAGGCTGACAGGAAGCTATTGAAGGTGCTGATTTCTGTATTTATTCAGCTGAAAACAAACACATTTGAAATTATACAAAATCATCCTGTCCTGGGAGAATATTCATGAGGGAAATATAGAGATATAGGATTAAATCTTCCTGTGATTAGAGGTTAAAATAAAGCAAAGTAAAAGCTAAATACTGTGAAAAGGTTCACATTGCCTTTCAAGATAAAAAGAAGAATTAATTGCAGATGTATCTTAAAGAACTGAATAAAAGGATTAAAACAAATGCCAGTCTTTCACATTGCCAGAGTTGACACACTGATTGTCAGTCTCCATGCAGAGATTAGTAGTTTTGATTTGTTTGGAAAGTATCAAAAACATTGACAACCCTGGGCCACTGAGAAGCACAAAAAGCAAATGTGGATTAGTGTGTATTTATTGATTAATTATATGTTTCTCCCAGTCTGAAATACTCTAGACTGTATTGAAAACTTACTGCGGATTGACGCTCAGGAATCTTACTTCTTTTCAAATAGGTATTAAATTTGTGACATTAGATGATGATTAGACTCTTTAAAACAAGTATCTTCCCATCAAGATATACTTTATTCTCATCTGTAAAATGCTGTTCCTTTATACATGGAGAAAGTATAAACTGCTTGGAAAGAAGGGGTTGGGAGGTTATCCAGATATTGTCTGTATTCTATGTATGTGTCTCTGAGGATCAGTTGCCTGGAAATGAAAACAAGACAACAGTAATTGTTTACATAGATGTCGCCTAAAAACTTCTCAGGCATTTATGCTCTCTCTGCTGACTTTATGCCAATTGTCCTTCTCTTAAATTGACACATGGAGCTATTTTTGAGGCATAAGGAGGGAAGTCTGCAAAACAGCATTTATGATTTGGAGGGAAAATGATACAGAACTACAGTGAAAAAATATCTCCCCAACGCAACTTAAAAAGCTTTTTACCACCTTTGAAATCAAAACCTGATCAGGATGGTGTGTGTTCACTTGATTGCTTCCAGTCAGTTTAACAGAATCGAGGTTCAACTAGAAATAGTCACTCAGCCATGTGCTTTATTGGCAGCAAATGGTGGCTTTGAAATGGGCCTGAGTTCAGCTCTAAGTATAATTTACTCAATTGTTGCACTTTGACATTTTTGTATAGGTAATTCTTAGTTTAATAATGGATTCACAATGGTAATACTGGTAGTACAGGTGAATTACTGAGATATAGAGCTGTCATTATCAGAAGTATGAGATCTGTAGTTTCTCTTTCCATACAGAGAAAATCTCAGTGTGGGCTGTCCTTTAAGGATAGTTTTACTTACGTATAAACCTGTATCTCCTTTCAACACCATATCTGGCTGCTATCAGGCAGCTTGCTGCCTCTGGAACAAAGCATTCCTCTGTTCTGTGCCCATTTGCAAAAAGTGGGGACTGTCTTGATTTCCTTTGCAAACTCTGGTCAATTCTGCTCTGCAGTGACTCCTAAGAGCGTACCAACTTCCCCAGGACCCTCCATAGGATGCTTGTCCAGCATCAACAAGGGCAATCCCTGGACTTGCCATGCTCCATGAAGTAATCACAGAAGGTGCCCTGGGACAGCATCCTTTCTGAAGACAGCACTGGAGACCTCTCCACCATCTTTAAAAATGCTGTCCCAGGGCTCTCACTTTTACTGCCTGTCCTTTAACAAATTAAAAAGCAAAATAAATTCAATGTTCCAAACACATAAACATAATTAGCATCTTATTGACAATTTCAGTTGAAAAGCCTAAGTGTACAGATGTACAAATAAATGTTCCTTATGTTTATTTTACATATACTTTGGTTTTTTTGGTGTTCTATCAGTCTCATATTAAAGAGACAAGAAAATCTGAAACATTTGATTAATCTTCAAGTATAACTTGCCTTTTTTTCAATGATGACAAAATTGTTCTCTCTCTAGGTTAAATAAACTGACATTTAAAAAAGCTTAGAGGCAGGATTAACTCTTTCCTCATATCACCTCCCAGTACATCTGTTTTTTACAGTGGCCAGTGAAATGGGTTCATCCTTCCAGTATTTAGGCTTGTGTGAAACAAACACTCTAAACACCCTGAACTGGTATGGAGTTTCCAGGGAAACTTTGGTGAAACGGAATAAGGAAGAAATTATCTGCCATTTCTTCTCTGTGTATGTCAGACAGTTCCCCAGCCCCGCAGAGGACCTCTCTGCAGAGAGGAGCACATCTGCCCCTGCTGAGCCCGGGGATGCCAGAGCTGCTCCCGGCTTCCCGCAGGCTGCGGGGCCACTAGAGGGATGTCTACAACCATCCTTCCACGGCTTCTGAAGCGCCAAAGCACCACTTCACATTCCCGACCAGCTGCAAATCACACACGGCATCAACCAGTCCTTAGAAATGCTGCAAGGAATGTGTCAGAGGGCTGCTCGCCGCGGCCTAGGGAGAGCATTTGGACACTACCGGTTGGAAAGATGAGATGCAATGCTGGAGTGCTACAAGGCCCAAGAGAGCTGATCAAAAATCATACAGTCATGGATTCACAGAATCGTTTAGGTTAGAAAGAGCCTTGATGATAATCTAGATCCAACCCTGCCTTGTTCTGGTTGAATAGTTAAACACTATTAACAACACTATTAACGACTATATCTAGTTATACACTTTTTTTCTTTATTTGTTTCCAATAGTTTAGCTTGTATCTAGTGGAATGGTGTAATCTATTTAAACTATCAACAAGTTAGCACTAAGCTCAGTGCAAAAAGTATTTTATTTTTTTATTAGTTTAAATTAGTTGACTAGAAAAGCATGAAAATGTACTAGGGAAGAGTTCCCTCTCCTACAGGGATCAGCTGTTGGAAGTGGCAGGATAAAAGGGGCTGCAAAAAAAGGAAAATATGGGTGAACTGAAGAAATAAGCATTAGTTCTAAGTGCTACCTTGTGCACGCCAGAACAGCATAAGTAAGGAGCCCTTATTTACTACCCTAGCTGAGTAGATGAGTCAAACCATTATATTTAATTACATTTATTAATAATAAAAAAATTAATTTATGTGAAAAAGAAGCATCATGGATTTTAAAAGAGGTAGTAGAATTGGATGGTTTATTTATTTTTTTATTTTAATAGTTAATTCCCCAGAAATGTGGTTTCTGTCATGTCTAAACTATTTGCTTCAAATTTGCTGAATAGTTTTGGCTGGAAAAAAAACAAAGAAGGGGATAAACTGTGTTGGAGGGAAGTGCCCAATTATCCAACAGCTCAATGATCAGAGCATTTACTTAGGTAGCAGACACCCCTTAAGAGAGGCTCTGTTATGCTCAGTCCTTCCTGTGACCACTTTGATTTTGTCACAACTGCGAGGGATGGGGACACACCTCCCAAGGGAGCAGGCTGGTTCCCAGGGTAGGAAGCTGTGATTCTCATGCTCCCCTTCACTGACCCAACAAACTTGGTGCCTTTGTGCAGGTCAGCCGCTTCAGCTGAGGAAGAATTTCACCTTTCTCCTGCTTCATGGATACCGAGTCCTTGGACAGCTTTCTAAGAAGTAGAATTCTGCTTTAAATTCCCTTGGACAAAAGTAGGATTCCCTTATCCTAAGTATAACCATGCTATGACATTCTTTCAAGCATCCAAAACAAATATTCTACATCAGATTAAAACATAACATTTAATGGTTCATGCAAAGAAATAACCTTCAGGTTATTTTCTTTCAGCAAGGAAAAGCAGCCAGTTTACTTAAGTCCAAAGTGTGCTGATTTTTATTACATTCACTGCAGTTCTTTAACAAAAATGCAACTTCCACCAAGTCTTTAAGTGATCATGAAATAGTTTGAGCGCCTTCATGCAGGCTACCCTATGGTTCTTGCAAACCCTTATGTCTGCAGCCACATGAAGAACTGAAAATGAGCTCCCGACTCCAGTCCCTGCAGTGCCAGACACGACATCTTAGAGGCCTTTCAAAGTGCACTGATACACTGCAGGTAGGTATTTTCTTGCTGCCTTTACTTGGATGAAGGCTGTACCAACCCCCCATCGTAAATAGGTAGAAACAGTCTTATTTCCCATCTAAGCTTATTCATGGCCTTGCATACTTGCATATGCTCTTCTGCCAGCATTGTTCTGTAATGTACAGCTCTTAAACTCCTTCGTTGCTCTCTTTGGTGTATCTATAGACACCATCATATCCTCATTCACCTCTCTGCTGGATCTAGAAAACTGAGTTATTCAAGCCACCTCACATAAAACAGGCTGCTTTGTTCCTTTATCTCTGCCTAATTCCCATTTTCAGTTCTTCTTCTCCAATACAGATGAATGGAACTATTTATGCCCCAGTGGTTTCACTTGATCTTGCCCTACCCCATCTCACTTGAGTATCTTTGTTAAATTTTACAATACCATTTATACTTTTTAATTCCACATTTTCATTAGCTAACCTAAGCCTGAAGTACTTCTCAGCTATTTCCAAATGGTAAGTTCCCACATTACATCAGAATTTCTTACTAGTCCCCAAGGGCACATCCCTCTATAGACTGTACCATTTAATAATATCCTGTTTCTATCATTCCCATCATTCAGCTGATCCAGATCTTCCAAGTAATATCCTCAACTCTCTATTGATGTTGTCTTCTGCAAACAGCCACCATCAGCAGCACACTCCTGGACTTCATGCTGGTAAACAAACAGGTTCCAATTTCAAAAAGTTAAACAAGATGGACCAGGACTGGTCCTTGTAGTTCCTACCAATCCAAATCTTTAAGGATTCAGCTAATACCTGCCCCCCCTATTTCACCCCATAAGGCATTGCTGTCCCACATGAAGTGAGTTTGTAATTTGGGAATAGCATGAGACCCCTCAGAACGTTTTATCCTCCTACAAAGAATGTACATGAAAAGGTCCTCTAATAATTCCCACTAGCTTCATCTTTCTCACATCAAAATCTTCCAAGTTTTCTTCCAATTTGGTAGCCTCTTCTAATACCTTAATTTTTCTTATCCATGTAGTGTATCATTTTAATATTGTCCCCCATCACCAAAAACTGGGGCAAAACTGAGATCATCTCTATGCCAGCCTCTTCACACAGTCATCCCATTTACTATTTGACAGTCAAGTGAAGTAATAACAGTAGTTAAACATACTGTCCTTGTTGGACAAAAAAACAGATCAAAAAGTCGTATTTTTTCCAAGCAGGAAAAAATTGATCCTTCCTTCCTTCCTTCCTTCCTTCCTTCCTTTCCTTCCTTCCTTCCTTCCTTCCTTCCTTCCTCTCTACTTCCCTCTCTGCTGGACTCTGATGCTGTTTAAATACAAAGTGATGACCCTTATATGCAAAGCTATGTCTTCACTCATGCACTCACAACTGTTTTTATTCGTATCTTACAGCCCCTGCAAGTTCTCTGAGAGCAGGCACAGCAGCTGTAGTTGTTTACACCCCAGTATCAGCTAGACTGGCTTGGTTTCCCCACAATTAACAGTAGCTAAGCCTTGATGAAAAGCAGATCATAGGACTGACAGTGGTAATGCAGAGGCACATAATGTGGGTATTCAGAGACGCACACAGAACCACTGCACTAATCATCTTTTTTTAGCTTGTTCTATCCAAGTCATCTTCTACTGGCATTTCCCCCTAATTGCAGGGAGCATTCAGTGCCCAGGGTTTTACTGTCACTTTCCAAGCCAGTTCCTGCATACATACGGCAAGAGGCCAGACCAAAAGTAGGATTGATTAGGTGCCTACAGTGGTTCTTACACCAAAATCCATGATCACAATCCAAAAATACTCAATAGCTGTCTAGCTGTGAAGGTCAGTAAGTTTGCTACCTGCCTCTGCCTCCATCCTGCTTAGTGCTCTCATCAAAAGGCTACAGAGCCTTTTCTTCCTGGCATCCCATTTCTTATTAATGCAATTTTCTGCAGGAAGACTCCTTCAGCAGAATGCATCTTTAAAGAGGCAAAACTACGCACCAGCCTGCAAGATAGTGTCTAGGAACTTTATTTGGACGTGTACTGTGCAACATGAATTGCCACAGGATGGAGAAAAGAGGACATGTACACGGGTTCTTGCTCTGCTAAAGAATTCTGGATCGGATCAGGATGGACATGCTGGTTCAGATTACATCTCATCCGGGAAAACATGGGGCTTTGGCCACATTTCTTTAAGTCCCATTGGGTATCCAGTTGGACCCTCTTCCTGATTCTCCTCAGATTTTCTATATGGAGCCTATTTCCCCAATTCTAGATTTTGGGTTCCATTTTGAGTCGCTAAATGTTTGATGTTAAATACAGAATAAACTATCAGAAATGCTTTTGTTCTTACAGGTATGTGTTCACTGGAAGAGATTGTTACAGGCATGCAAGTGACAGGTCTGAATCAATGCTTAGTCCCTTTGCCAAATTAAAAGGAGGCAGAGACACCTTTGAGACTCTCTGGCCAGCATTTCCAGGGGACCAGCAGCTTTGTACTCCTGCATGTTTCTAATTTTTCATCCTTTACAATATTTCATGTAAAGGAAGTGCTGGAGATAATGCTCACAGCAGAAAGAAGAGTGGCAGAAACCCTCCTCTGCTCCACAGTACTGTGAGGTATAAACAGCCTACTGACAGCATAACAGCAAGAATTTCATAAATCGCAGCAGCCTCGCAAACTGCTGTGACTTACACCTATGGGCCACAGAGCCCTAAGCTTCATCTAAATGCAGAAAGCAGCAAAGGAAAACTCGAGGTCACTTTGTCCTTACTCTCCAAGCTACACTTACTGCAAGTTTCCTCTTGAGACTTACAGCAGAGAATCTGGCACATCACCATCACGTAAGCATTTCAATTAACCTAGATTCACAGCTTCGCTTCTGTCTTCCCAATGCATCCAGGAAACTATGAAACTACCTTATTAACAAAAGCAATGTTATTTAGCTGGGGAGAATTATGTAAGCAATTAAGAGCCAGGCAGAGACCAAGTCCTGCATTGTCAGGACACACCCAGGCATTGTGCAGCCACTTTTGATTCACACCTCCTTTTCTTGATTCTCTGGTATTTGTGCTTAAGACACTGAATTAAACACAGCAACTAATATTTCTGTATTTATCAGCTATATATGCTGTTTGAAAAAGTGGGAAGCAGCTACCTGGCACACCCTCAGAGACAAAGTTATATCCCTTCCCAAGCAGAACAGTAGATTTAGGCCTTTACCTACAAAGCTTAGCAGATGAAGACATTTTCTTTAACATTTGCTTGATTACTTTGGTTTGCATTTAATTATACAGATGGCTGAGTGGTTTTGTAATTTTATAGTTGGCCTGTGCTAGTAATTGATGTGGTAGTGTCTATCCTACTGAGGGCTCGTTTGGAAATGCATGGGGTTTGAAAAGCTGCTTGTATGTAAAGCCTCTAGTTACAATGCAAGAGATGCTATACTATGAATTAAATGAAAGAATGTTAAACAATGCTGGGAGGTTTTTTTTGTAGACTTTACATAACTGTACTATTTGCCCCAAGACAACACTGGAATCAGTATATCAACAATGAAGACTGTGGCTGACTTTGCAAGTCCTTCAAAAACATAACTCCTAGATACACAAGCTGTGTACCTTTCTTCCTGCCTGTTTTCATTAACCTAAAATGAAGAAAAAGTTTATTTTTAATCCAGAAAAAATAATTTATTAACCCTTAGGCTGATAGAACACTAGCATGTGAGAAAGGAAAATTAAAACAAACAAACAAACAAAACCCACAATAAACTTATATTCCTTTTCACCCCTATTTCATATTTATGAGTCTAAAAGTAAAGAAAGCCCTGTACTAATGACATAAATCTACATTATTTTCTGGAGGTAGAATGACGATCTTTAGCTACACCCTCCAAAGTCTCAAGACCTCATTATCTAAAAAATTACTTCTTGTCCTAATTCCATCACAACAACAACACTGATCCACATCAGTGCAGCATCCCAGGCAAGTGAAAATAGTTATGCACCTTTGCCTGTAGCTGTCTGACATGGTTTGATTTTGACAGCTTTCAAAGACTGTATTTGCTTGGACTATTGACAGGTGTTTTGTCCTTCTTACTCTGTTGTCACAATTTGGCTCTCATTTGGGATAGAGTTGATTCATGTCACTAGACAGAGATAGTCCATGATATCACTGGCGAGTCACTTAACTCTTCTATATATCTGTTCTCCCACATGCAAAACACAAAAATGGACTAGATCCACAGGAGATGCTAAACCTAAATTTTAGAGACACCAGCTATTAGTAGAATCGACTCCCCTGTCAGTAGTGCTCTTATATTCTTCAAATATCTGCAGAGTGGGAGCCTAAAAAGAGGATTTGCAAAAGCCTTACTTAGCCAGCAGCAAGTGCTAGAAGCACAGCCCCTTCTCCTAAGACAGATATACACATGGGTAGTTTGTCTCCTTTTGCTTCTTTTGCAATGGTAGTGAAAGCATGCCTGAGGTCCAAAGCCAAATCCCTCTTCTCCCTGCACAGGCTTGAGCCCTACGGAATACCCTAAAGGAGCAACCTGAAGCTGATGGCTTTTAACCAATAAGCCCCATCTACCGACTTCTTACAAATCTGTTCCTATAAATGTAGCCAGTTCTGAAAACGGTCAATAGCAAATTCCCTACTGCCTCGGGACACCTAAAACATAGTTGGACTGTAGATATCTAAAGAGTTCAGCAGCATTTCAGGGAGCAGAGAGAGAGACAAAAGATCCAACAGTGGACTCACAGGCTTAAAGCTGCAGCAGGCATGCTGGAAGGCTTGGACTTTGCCTTACAAAACATGGTAAATAGCATTTGACAATTCACTGCATGGGACTTCAAAACTAGCATACACAGAGCAAGTAGGAACAGTTCTTCCTTAGATGGTCATTGTAGGAGTAGGTGATACCCTGAGAGATTTACATCACTGAAAGCAGAAAAGGTAGAATTGTAAAAAGACCACAGAAGGTGGTGTTATTTTTCCTTTAGGGCATGTTAAAACACTGTTTTTTGCAAACACTGAGAGAGGAATCTGACTTTCTGAGAACTTTTTTTGTCAATTAGTCACTTATAACCAGCAATAAATCTTCTGCTGAGGATTTCGTTGAGGATTCATGTCACACAAAGGAATTCAGTTGACTGCCGCTGTCAATTCGTCCCTGTAACAGAGTAAAACTTGTTTAGTCAGTAAACAGATATGTCCTGAAGCGTGGAAGAATAGATCTATTGGGCAAGAATTTCAAGAAGGTACTGTTTCTACACATTTGCTTTTGAAGTCACAATCACACTTTTTTTTCTATGTAAAAAGGGCTGTTATGCTTATTTAAGAATTTCTTTGTTACCTTTGTTTAGATAGCACCCGGAACAATGTCACTTAATCACATAAGCTAAGGATCAGTTTTCACAAAGCTTATAGATAAGAAAAACTGAAAAAAAGAGAAGAACCTTGCCTGCAGCCAAGAGGAAACCAAGAGCTTAGCTCATCACCATCACCTGGTGCCCAACTCCAAGCTCATTGAAATCACCCCCAAAATTAATGTTGACAGTAACAGAACTTAGCACAAGCTCCTTATTGATCACTGGAGACACACTCATCACGTTTGGTCTGTTGTGCAAACCTATTTTAAATCCCTTAAAAATCCCAGAATGTTTCTGTTGTGCCACTTATAGAAATTAGCCAATGAATAGGCTATAAGTGAAGAAATCATGTTTATTTTAGGTAATTTAGAGCTTTGAACTGTTGTTTTGCTAGGCTGTGTAACTTCATGATCCAGCTAGTACCCACATATAATCCTAGTAGCAACCCAACTCGTTGTCACACTTCTTTTATCTCCTAGCAAAGTCGACTGCTCAAAGAGACGATGTGATTTTTTTTTTGGTGGTGTTGCAGTTAAGCAGATCCTAATCTGTTTTGAAGATGAAGTAGTCCTAAGATATAAATAACCAGTGCCTCTCCCAAACAGATTTCACCAATTCCTTCAGAAAACTCTCAATGTGGTTCACTGCAAAGCATGAGTCATAACGCCCAATTTGACTTTTCAAAATGTTCATGTGTGTGCGTGTTTCTGTCAGGCTTGAGGATTTTGACTCAGTGGACTGTAAAAACAGAATCCAGTTATGGGGCTTGGGTCGATATTCAGAGCAGACCTTCCCTCAAATTGGGAGTTGTTCAGCACCAGCACCCTGACTCAGAATATCACCGAGTGATCTCGTTCAAAGCCATGCAAGTGACTCACATATTTACTTCTCTAACTCTCTTTCCTCTTCCTTTAAAGTTAAAACACTGGGCCACTTTTCTGACATCAGCTCACTGACATCCAGCTATCAGCTGAAAGTCAACCCAGTAAAATGTTAACCTTTCCTCCTTGAGATCCTTCCACGTCAACGAATGACACTTTCACCGTCTCTGTTGTTCTGCCCTATAACATCTGCCCAGCAGCCACATCTCAGGTCTGCTGGAATCAGAGTTGGCCAAACAACCTCACATGCCATTCCATGGAGCATCTCTACCATCCAACTCCCCACCTCCATCCCTGCAGCCACAACTCAGGCATCAGTGACACCCTTCCTGCTGCAGCCTCCTTGCCTGGGTCTGACAAACAGCATCCTGTCTCCTCAAAGTGCCCGCCGACTGCGGCAAGGTGGCTGTCCCCACCTCCAGCACAGTGTGGAGGCTCATCTTCCTCAGAGTGCACGAGGGATGCCTGCACCTTCCCCAGCACAGCTCCTCACTGCCTAGGTCCCCATCCTCCCTCTCACACATGTAGGATATACGCATAGGAGTGGGATGGAGTACCTCTCCTATGAGCAAAGGCTGAGAGAATTTGTTCAGCCTGGAAAAGAGAAGGCTTTGGGGGGACCTTANATTCAGAGCAGACCTTCCCTCAAATTGGGAGTTGTTCAGCACCAGCACCCTGACTCAGAATATCACCGAGTGATCTCGTTCAAAGCCATGCAAGTGACTCACATATTTACTTCTCTAACTCTCTTTCCTCTTCCTTTAAAGTTAAAACACTGGGCCACTTTTCTGACATCAGCTCACTGACATCCAGCTATCAGCTGAAAGTCAACCCAGTAAAATGTTAACCTTTCCTCCTTGAGATCCTTCCACGTCAACGAATGACACTTTCACCGTCTCTGTTGTTCTGCCCTATAACATCTGCCCAGCAGCCACATCTCAGGTCTGCTGGAATCAGAGTTGGCCAAACAACCTCACATGCCATTCCATGGAGCATCTCTACCATCCAACTCCCCACCTCCATCCCTGCAGCCACAACTCAGGCATCAGTGACACCCTCCCTGCTGCAGCCTCCTTGCCTGGGTCTGACAAACAGCATCCTGTCTCCTCAAAGTGCCCGCCGACTGCGGCAAGGTGGCTGTCCCCACCTCCAGCACAGTGTGGAGGCTCATCTTCCTCAGAGTGCACGAGGGATGCCTGCACCTTCCCCAGCACAGCTCCTCACTGCCTAGGTCCCCATCCTCCCTCTCACACATGTAGGATATACGCATAGGAGTGGGATGGAGTACCTCTCCTATGAGCAAAGGCT
The DNA here is from genome assembly GCA_013397115.1 of Edolisoma coerulescens. Classification (NCBI taxonomy): domain Eukaryota; kingdom Metazoa; phylum Chordata; class Aves; order Passeriformes; family Campephagidae; genus Edolisoma; species Edolisoma coerulescens. Next base: position 1,529,547 of record VWZW01000904.1, on the reverse strand, counting down.
GAGAGAATTTGTTCAGCCTGGAAAAGAGAAGGCTTTGGGGGGACCTTATTGTGGCCTTTCAATACCTGAAGAGAATTTACAGAAAAGATGGGGCAAGACTATTTAAAGAGCATGTAGTGACAAGGGGGAATGGTTTCAAATTCAAGGAGTGTAGGCTTAGATTAGATATTGAGAAAAAATTCTACCATGAGGGTGGTGAGGCTCTGGAATACGTTTCCCACGGAAGTTGTGGACGCCCCATCCCTGACGTGGTACGGTCAGGCTGGATAGAGCTCTAAGCAATCTGGCCTAGTGAAAGGCGTCCCTGCCCATGGCAGGGGGGTTGGAACCAGATGACCTTTAAGATCCTTTTCAACCCAAACCATTCCATGATTCTGTGTTTCACGCCGTGAGCACTGCTGCTCTATGTGAAACGCTGCTCGCCCACCTTCTCCAATATTTTGGGTTTTTTTTCCTGTGTGCTTTACGCCACGCGGGCAGGGTGAGGTCTCGTGCCAAAGCGCACACAGCCCCGTCTCTGAGGGGCTGCCCTGCCCAGGCCCGGCACGGCCCCGCCGAACTCAGCGCGGCAGCCGGGCGCTGAGCGAGCGCCCAGCAGTGCACCGCTCGCAGCGGGGCCTTGTGGGTAGGGGAGGCGGCCTGCGCGGGGCCGGGGAGCGGGAGGCCGGGCCGGGCCGGGCCGGGCCGGGGGTGGGCGGAACGCGGAGAGAGCGGCGGGGCCGAGCCGGAGCGGCGAGGGAAAGCGAGGACGGCGGGAATCGCGGCTCCCGCCCCAGCAGCCGGCGAGCGCTGCAGAGAGAGCCGCACTCTGAGCCCGACCCCGCGGCAGCCGCTCCCCATTCGCTCCCCGCTTCCCCCCGCCCTCGGAGCGATGTCCCAGCGGAGCGGGCAGTGAGGCGGCGGCCGCCGAGGGACGCCCTGAGCGGGGAGAGGCGGGGGCACGGCGG
>VWZW01000904.1:1433113-1528507 GCA_013397115.1 Edolisoma coerulescens | reverse complement strand
CGCTCCCGCCTCGCCGCCCCCGCCCTTCCCGGGCTCGCCGCCGCGCTAGGCCCGCCGGGCGGCCCCGCGCAGTGCCCTCCGCGGGCCCGGCACTAGGCGGGCCAGAGGATGAGCCAGCAGCCGGCGGGGAAGATGTCGGCGGCTCCCCTGGCGGCCGAGGCGCTGGAGCCGGCGGCGGGGATGCTCGAAGGCCGCCAGAGGAAGCTGGAGTCCATGATCCGCGACCCGCGCTCCCCGGTCAACGTGGAGAGCTTGCTGGTGAGGGGCGGCCGCGCCCGGGGGAACCGCTGGGCGGGGGAACAAAGGGAGCGCTGCCCTCGCCTCAGGCGGGCGGGAGGGAACGGGAAGGAAGGAAGGCTCCCGCGTCCTGAAAGTGCTTTCCTGGGGGAGGACGAAGGATCCTCTCCACGCCCCCGGCCGGGCCAGCGATAGCGGGGAGGTGGCGGGAGCGGCCCTCGCCCCCGGGGCTGTGTTGAGCGAGGGGACGGGCACGGCGCTGTGAGAGGAGAGCGAGCGCTCCCCGATTAGGTACATCTTATTTGGGGGAAAGTGAGAAACATCCCTGGCAAGATCTGATCCGGGGAGAGGAAAGCGCCTTGTTTTCACTCCCAGCATCGTTCACAGCGTTCGCTTTCGCGCCTCGTAATCACAGCGTGTCCGTCCCCAAAGTACCTGCCTTTGTGTGCGCTGCCGGGCACCCATCGCTCACCCCCTGTGGAACGTCCTCTGGTGAAGCTGGGCTTGCTGTGTGATGTGGAAATAATTCAGGAAAAGGGGACACGCCTAAGGGAGAAATGTAACTGGGGGGTCCATTAGGCTCACGTTTATTTTTCATTGGGGCAAATTGATTCGTCGGTCTCCTGTTTCAAATAGTATTTTTCCGTGTGAGTGTATGAAATACAATTTACTTTAGTGAGGAATCTATGCCCTCGGGAAGAAGTGTGAAAGGAGATAAATTTCACCATTTAAAACGTCTGAACTCTAGAAAGGCAGCAAGAGACAGATTATTATCATTATTGTTATCACTATTGTTATCATTATCGTTAGTATCATTATTAGTATTTTAATTGTTAGTATTTTAACTAGTATTTTAACTGAACTTTAGGGTCTTCAAATCTTATATTTCCAGTCTGCCCCAAGATTTCCAATGTGTCCCAGTTATGAGGAGCAGAGAAAGGGGGAATAAATCCCAGTCCTTCCAAGAGTTGCTCAAGGCACTTACACTGTGTCTTTTTTTGTGCTTTCAAATGACTCAGTTCTGTTTGGCCAAAAATACAGGAACTGACTGAACAGAATGTATGCCTGTGCTGTGTGGAGAATATAGGAATTTCCTATAACATCTGAAAAATGTTCTTCCCGAGGCTGTAGTGCTGTGTTACTCCTCTCATAGATGTTCAGAGGCATAATGACAGCCACAGTCAATGGAGGGGAGTGGGAAACAGTGCTACATATCTGACTGGATTCAGATAAGTTTTTGCCTAGGCCAGAGCAAAGAGAGCTGCCTCTGGGCTTCGCTCCCAGCATTTTCACTTTGGTATTTTGCTAGGAAAACTTTGACCTGTGGCCAAAAAAGAACAGTTAAAAATAGTACAGTCATTCTGAAAAATGCATCAGGTTAATACTTAACCCCAGTAGACTTTTTCACACTCTGCTTTTATACTCAACAGCATGATTCTTTTATTCTCTCACCTCCCATGCTTTGGACATAGATTGAATACACTAAAATATGATTATATTTCTGAAGAGAAATCCTAGCTACAAAATTTAGACTGGGCTGCTTAGAACTTGATTTTTTTGTTTGTTTGTTTTATATGCTAGCAATGTAGATGGCTTCATGTAATACATTGAGAAAGCAAACCATGGGAGAGTGTTAGCTGGATTGTAAATGCATTTTTTTTACAGTAAAGGTCATCACTGTTCTCTGCACTGTCTTTAAGTATTGTTTAAAAAATTAGCAGCAAGTAAAATATAATGCTAATCAATCAAATTTCCTAGCTTGTGCATTCTACATGTCTGTGTATGAAATAATGAACTATTTATTATTCTTATTTAGGAAATTCACAACAGATTTCCTGTAAAAGCTTTTTCTTTTGGTGTCTGGTGTTGTTGCTTTATGCAATTTGACATTAATTTTGCATTGGTGTGCTGCTAAGTAGTCTGAGTATGAAAACATCATATTCGTATTGAAAAATTTACTTGTTTACTAAACAGCTCACTTTCAGTGTAAATTATCAAAAGTGGAAATGTGTTTTTAGTTAAAAGTAGAAATACAAGCAACACAAACTAAGAGTCAGAAAGCATCTTAAAAAGACTAGCTGGAATGCCACTATTTCATCCTCCAAAAATAACATAACCAAAACTAAAAATGTGGAATGGAATTCAAAATGGAATTCATTTCCTTACAGTGTAAAAAGTCATAAACAGCTGCTATTCTGTATTTTGTGTGCATGCTTTATTTTTGGGAAGCCGTAAAAAGCAAAAAAGTAGCTGTTAATCTATAACACATGGTGTAAATTTGAAAGATGTGAGAAACTGAGGTAATAAGCTGTCTTTCTCTAGATAGCAATTCCACTGTCATCAAGAGATGTTTTATTCAGTGGCTGTAAATATAGAGACTTTCTTTGCGTACCTTCCTGACCACAGGATGGCTGACCACATCCATCTGTTTCTTCAGCAGGAGAATCTATGAAGCCAAATACATTGATTGATTATGCTCCTCCCACCCCCTTCGGGGCTCAAGAGAGACTGTTAGCTTTTCTAATGTGATTTTTGCTGTCTTGTGTGTCTTAACACTTGTTATTAATGCCTGTGTTGAGCATAATTATTTGTGTTTGATTAAAGCATATCTTCGAAAAAGACATGATGCATTCTCAATTCAGAGGCATTATGAGATGAACTCTGCATTTAGTTTGTTCTCACAGGCAGTTATGGAGGCAAAATAAAAAACCCCAAAAAACAACCAACAAACCAAAATATCTGCCATGGTTATTACCACCCTTTTTCTGATAAATTAAAAAAAAAAATCATGGAGGACTTTCTACTCGTTAGCATAGGTCAGATGCACAGCCAGCACTTGGTGGGGTTCTTCTGGATTTGGTCTGATAAAGCGATGAAAAGAGGAATGCTAGAACTGTGTGCTCGGTGCCGTGATAGGTGTCAGCAAAGACATCCACAAAGGGAAGTGGTTATTGCAACCTCTTTGAGGCATCGGCTGAGTCCTCCTTCTCTCACTGTGTCTTGTTGAAAACCTGTTGTTAGGTTGCCTATGCTAAAATAAATAATTTTGTTATTGTCACAGCTTTCTATGGTATGGTCTTACTCTTTTTGGGCATGTAACAGTACATTAGTGGTTATGAAAACCTGTTTTCTGGATTATATTTAGATCATGTGGATTACTTTGTAAAGCTACCATATTCTTATTATTTGCTTTTCTGCCAGTTGTGTCATCCACAATTTAATGAAGTGACATTTTTATGTGGACTGCATATACACATAGATGATAGCACTTAATGGTATTTGACCTTGAGTGATCCATAAGAAACCCTTCTATAAATACATTCCTACCGAATAGTTCCGAGTTGACAGCTAAATTTAAGGAGAGCTTAACAGTGCTCAAATACATTTGGGCATTTATGATTTTGCACATAAGCTCTAACTACAGTATGAACTGAGTTATTTTTGATAGTATTTAATACACATTATCTAGGGGTGTGTTGGCAAGTGTTGTCTGCTCTAGAACTAGAGCAGATAGGTCACTGTAGGCTGTGTAAAACGAATCCAGACCTCCGCTTCCTTGCCATGCGTAATTGTATCACTTCAGCACATGCTGAACTGAACTTCTGAGTTGTATGGTGGTGACGAACAGCTCTGGTAAATCTTACCATCCTCCTGCCTGCAGTGCTCTGCCTGGGCTGGAGCTGCTCAAGTGCGCTTGTCCAGAGAAAGGCACTGGTGTCTGCCCTTGGACTCACTCGTTCAGTGCAAGCCTCAGGATTTTAGCGTTAAGCTTGATGTTAGACTGGAGGTGTGAAACGTTGGGTATATTCTGCCTGCTCTGCTGTGGTTGTGTCAGCCTTTGAAAGAAGGAACTCTTAAAACTGTTAATTAGGCAGTGCAGCAGTGAAATTGTGAGCACAGTGCTGGGCTATGTTGGAATGCAAGCATGGTAGACTGAGAAATGGACAGATGATTAGCAGGAGAGTGCTCAAGTGTCTCAGAATGCACATGCCTTAGAACCTGAAAAACCCAAACCCACAAACCAAAACTGAACTAATTTGTCATTTATTTCTTTGTTAAATAAAGCTGACAGGTAAACTGTGTATTTACACTAGTTTGAACATGAATAGATGTTCATCTACGTGGATCATTGCCATCAAGACCCTGGAATTTTACTCTTAATGAAAAGTGGGTTGCAGATAGGCTGTGACTCTCATGCTTTCAATAGGTGCATCTGTCCATAACGATCTCATCAATTGAGTAGATGCCAGCCTTATACCAAGAGTGTTAATTGAGCAGATCACTAGGCTGAGCTCTGTTAATTCAGGGTCTCCAGGTCATCATGGCTGATACAATGTATCCCTTTGCAGGCTTTTAGCCTTAGGAACTTTCTAAGTATTTCATATTTAATATGAAAGTTGTTTCACTTTCCTGAATTTATTGCCACACATAATTTTGAATCAGCAAAACAGTCTGTTGTGTTAATTTGAGCCAGCAAGTACAGGGAAGAGATGCAAATGTAGCAGTTAGCAGGATCTGATCTAAAATTCATTGCCTACTAAGGAAGGCCAGATGATTCTCTGTTCTTGAAGAAATAATCTTTTCTTGTTATATTTCCTGTGCTGTTATTTCTCTCTTAGTTTCTAACTCTTTCTATAAATGTTCTATTTTTGATCTGTAATTTTAGAACATCTACTGCAGAGTTGAAAAAGATGATCTTTAAGGAAACAGAATTGTCTTTTGTTCATTGTTCCCCTTTGATGGATTTATATCTAACAGTATAGTTAGCTGGAAAATGATGGTTTTACTTTTCTAACAGTTTTATCTGTTTTTATATTCTGTCTTATTCCACACTAGGGTTAAAGTGTTTCACTTCTGGTTTAAGAAAGCAAAAAGAACATTTTGCTCAGCTTCAGTCCTTTTACTGCCACACGAGATGCATGCAGATTTTGCGTGTGTGTATTCACAATAAGAATGTTCATTCCCAATATTTCATTTATGTTGATGAGATTGCAGAGTGTGTCATTAGTATCCTTTAATTGTTCAATCTTTGTAACAACTTAAGAGAAACAAAAATACACCTACACTGTCAAATTAGCAGAATTTTCTTCTGCTTTGTATGTGCAGGAATAAAAGTTCAGGAACTGTTCACTTTTCCAAATTTTACTAGTCTCAGTTTTGCTTGGAATGTGTGCAAATGCTTATCAGAACCTGTTTTTTAAAGTGCATTTTCAGTTCTAACTGATGGCAGAGCAGTGTCAAAGCATTTGGCTCTTTGTCTAGTAATGCAATCCATAACAAAAGCTGCCTAATTTAAAAAGAAAAAAAAGTGCTACCTCAGTAGCCAATCTCCACAGCTATCAGTTGATGATTTCTTGCTGGTGTTTGATCTACAAAATGTGACTGGAATTGTATCAGTGTTACAGAGGAGCTGACTGTGGATTTTAAAGATGAAAGTGATTGAAATTTGGTAGTAGAGTTTTACATAGTGAAAGATATAAAAAAAAATTAAATCTGTATATTTTTATAACCCATAAGCATGGGGAATTTTGGGGGGAAGAATGTTATATTGTGTCCAAGGTTTCTTCTAAACTGTTACACTGAACAGCAGCAAATGTTTCTGGTAGCAAATTTATTTAAAATACTTTTTTCTTGGTACATCCCATTGGTTAAGAACAAGAATACTATGTTTATATTGGCAGACTTGGCTAGTAATAAACTTATTTTAATGAGCTGTTCGCAATGTAAACACAAGGTTGAATGTATTGCTCAGTTCCCAAGGCATACCTACCGTGTGTGGAGCTCCTGCTGCTGCTGCAGCAGCGCGGTGTCCGAGCAGCCCCGTGTTGCCAGGAGAGCGCCCGTGTGCCCGGCCACGCGCCAGCCGCCTCGGTGCAGGTGGAGCGTCCCGTGCACCCCTCATTGGCACCGTTACATTCATGTGCATAAACCAGTGACTGGGCCCCTAATGTGCAGAGGGGTTGGTATATTTGGAAGAATGTGATTCTGTGCATTTTGTCCAGATTTCACTAGGCTGGATAGTCTCAGTCTGTAGCAGGTGCTCTGTGTGGTATGGACTTAGCTTTTTCTCTGTGTTCATCTGCTACAGTTACAGCTATTGAGAGAGGAGCCCTTTTTTGTCTGTGAGATATCGTGGAGTTTAGTTGTTGGATGGACACAGATTTCTTTATTGTCATATGAAACATGCCTCCTGTGCAGTCTCTGCTTCATTTGTTGTAGGGTACAGAAGGTGATAGACGTGAGAAGAAAAACAATCTGGGTGCCACATACAGTGGGTTTTTGATTATGCTTGTCTTCCATTAATTTTATTTCATGTAGAATGACTTACCTAAGTCAAATCTTTTGCAAAAAGCAACCAATCACATACTTTGTGTTTTCTGTGTGCCCAGATAGAGACGAATGAGTTATGATGTTAGTTTGCAGCATTACTTTAATTCCATAGTCATTTCATCATTCATTTTTGTTAGGATGGTGTCGTTCAGATGGTACAGGCAGAGAATAGAAAGAATGGTGTGCAGGAGGGTCTGAACCCCAATCTGCTATCACTTTATGGCTTCAGACAAAACTTTCTTCATTTCCAGCTATATGAAATGGAGATGATGAAGTTTTATTTTTAACGTGTACTGGAGAATAATTTAATATTTAGAATGGACTTATGTGATTAAAAAAGATGATCACAAGTAAGCTATGCCCAAGTGTTTAATTCTGAACCTTGAGGATTCAGATAACCAAGTGATTGCTTTATTACCTTTTGACTGTTCTGAATCATGTGTATTGATTTTATTAGTCTGTATTTAAAGTACAGAATTACAGGATCCTACATAAAGCGAGATAAAGTTTGGGTGACTCATCCAGACACAAGAATTTTCTTGTGCTTTTCTTCAGGAGGAAATGAAGAGGAGGTCACATACAGGCATGAAAGTAGGTTTGAACAACTATGAAAGAAGAAAAGTTAAGCTTTAGCAAATACTCCTACTTTTTCTTTAATCTCAAAACACATAGTGTTGACTGTTACTGTTACCAAATAAATAAATAACTAGGAGAAAAAATGCTGGCGTTCCACACTTTCTTCCAAATGCTATTTAAAGTTTAACTAAAATCTTGATTACTATTTAAAGGCTGTAACGCATCATTGTTCTTTGTCCATGTCACTGCTGTTATAGGTAGTCATCCAAAGTCTGTACCTTAATTGTTGATTAAATATCAAACACTGCTCTCTCAACAGCATTGATTTACCCTAGTGTGGAATATATAGAGAGAAGTATCTTTGGCTGTTCTTTGGAAATTACTTTTTATTGAATGAGCTGTAAATTTAGAAATCTGCTTGTGTTTGTTGTTACTGAGCAACTTGATTGACCCTCTTTATTTTTCTTTTGTTTGAAATGAAAAGTGCTGCATTGATAAATTCACGGTAGTGTGCATGTGCATGCTTTCAAAGAGATTATGCTCTAAAAGCAGTAATAGTACAGGTTTTGGTTGAGGGTATACGAACGTTTGGCTTGCCTGTGCTATGAAAATGTTCTGTTTCATACAGAAAATAATTTTAAACTGGTTTTCCTTGTGGTTTCTGAAACTGGTTTGTTCTAGTATCTGTTTTCAGTTTAGTGCTGATTATGTTAAGTGCAAGATTAGGGAGACAAGCCTTGTCATTTGTTGCATGTTTAGGACACAGGTTTTTTTTTTTTTTGTAGATGACTTTTAGTACCATCTGCTATATACGGAAGGCTATATTATGATAGGCTTCTAGAATGTGCAGCTAAAGCCATTGGAAACAAGCTGCAGTAAATAGATAAAAGATCTTGTGGGGTTACTTAATATTAGTTCCACCCCTTCTTACACAATTTTATAACTATGCTTGACTTCTGAATTATGGGGGTTTTGTGGAATTTTAAACTTCTGTGATAGAATAACCATGAAGTATCTCAATTTAGGAATAGAATCATTCCTTCTAATAGCTCAGGAAAATGGAGAAGAGCAGGAAATAATACCATGTTAGAAGCTGTTGGTTTAGTGAGTGATGAAAACCTTTCTAATGCCAGGGGTATGCATGCACGATCTGCTTCCTTTAGTGAACGTCTCGGGACCTCCTCCTCCAACAGTAAAAGTTGGCCCACTTAGGCATTAAGCCATAGTTTTTATTTCTTGGCTTGTTCAATTTAATGACCTCTTCAGGGTGTAAAAACCTGGATTATAAAATACCCCCCCCTCTTTTTTTTTGTGTTCTTTTAAATGAAAAGTGACTGAGAACAACTACTTGAATTACTCATTTGGCAAGGAGGTACTTACAGTTTATTATTGTATTGCGGCTGCTGCTATTAATTTAAGCATTATTCTATGTTAATTTTTTTCTCTGTGAGCATGAAATAGTAATTCTCTTAAAACTTGCATCCATGCTGGTATTACAAGCTCCTGAACTGAGCTATAGATCTGATAGGGAAAGCTAAAAATAGCTGCATTTTCAAAAAATAAAATCCTATTACTAAATTGTTACGTTTTGTAAAGCTATTGTTTTTTAATCACTTTCGAGTTCATTTTTCAGTATTAGCTTAATTATACAGAATGTGCTTCTTTTTTATTGTATTTTTAAGTTGTTTTCCTTATTCCCCACTCATCATCTTCCCAGAACTGAAGGATTTTTTCTTGACTCTGCAAAAGTGGCATTATTGCCAGTGAGGGTGGGAAGCAGCAGTACTTCGTTGTCAGAATTCTGCTGGTAAAACCTGAATGTAACAGCAAATGAAGCAGCACAAACACTGTTTTGTATGCAGGTAGTGTTCTGTGTCAAGAATATTTTAAGCTTGAATTAGAAGATAAATAATAAATACACTAATATAAGCTACATCTCCTGAAAAAATACTGTATTGGCAATTCCTTTTAATCATAGGTATCCAGCTAGTTCTCTGTTTTAGAAATGATTTCTGTTAGTATTCTGAAGAAAACTTCTAAATATGGATGCTATGATGAAGAATGTTTCATGTGCGTAGAAGCCTGAAACAGTAGCACCATGAGGTGTGAATCACTTCATCTATTTTAATGGTTGGCTGCCTCTGAAGAAAGGCAATTTAAGTGTCAAAATAAACTATTTCAGTGCTCTCATTTTTTTAGAAGAAATACCAGTATTTGTTCCCACATGTGCCTTGCAGTGTTTCTTAAGTGCCAGAAGTCCCCAGTGTCCCTTCTCTACCTGGGAAAACATCTTTGGCGAATTTTGACAGATATAAAATGGAAAATGTAACTTTGAAAATTTTGTAAGGTATGACATTGTTCATTATAAAAAAGCTCCTGGATTTATTTTATATGACTCTACTGCAGGACTTCACTGAATCAGAAAATCAGAGACAGCATTGAGCCCAACTGTAGAGTTTATTTTACGTTTTCTGCATAGAATGGACTGTTTTGCTTATACCATATTGCTGAAAGTATGCTTGGTATAGGTTGGGTAAAAGTACATATAGTAATATGGTATTCATGTTTTGAAATCACACTGTCTAAATTTATGAGGGAAGATGTGCAGTGTGTCTTACAGACAGATGGGAAGTAATAAAATTGCAGTATACTTGCAATCCAAATACTTTTTTATTAATTCAAAACCAAGTAGATGTACACTGAAGTTATTTCTATTTATCAATGTGTTTCCTCAAATGGATGCTGAATGTCACAGGGGAGAGGAATGGCTGTTCTTCCTTTTTGGAATATTCAGGAAGCATGATTGAAGAAAAGTCTTAGACATATTTTATTCTAAGGCAGAACTTTTTAGTTCTATTTTGATTTCAAGCCTAATTTTTAGAGCATAACTATCAGAAGAGGCTGCCCTGTAATTGGACTCCTTTCTTGGCACACGGGAATTGTTCTTGGGTCTATACACAGACTAAATTTCTGACTTGTGGAATCTGTATTGGTTTTACTGCCATCACGTCTTGATTTTTTTTCTCATGTGCGAAATCCTAACACTGTTGGGTCAGTTGTCCTCTAAAATGGAAGTGGGGGAGCAACAAATGTTCTTAAAGCTGTAATATCGTAGGGTCACTGATGCTGAAAGCACGTATGGATCAGGAGAGAAGCATAAGATCTTTTTCTTCTTTGTGATTGATTGCATGTAAAAAAGTAATGAAAAAGTCATTATTGTGGTAAAATATCACTGTAGTCTATAAGTTTGTATCTCACAACAGTAACTCAGACTGTGTCAGGGTTCTGCTCTGTAGCTGGTTTAGTATTGCCCTGTCCCTAGTGGGAAGTTCCTGGCCCAAGGTTGTCCAAAAACATCACTGTGGTTACAGCAAGGGGGCTGGAGGCCTTGCACAGAGGTTCAGGTGCTGCTGTTATTTCACAAAAGGATTCACAGAATACCCTTTCAACTCAGAATATTCTGTGAATCCTTCTGTGAATCTCTGATTGAAGTCAAAATCAGCAGAATAATCAGCAGTTTAGGCTTAAAATGAACCTTGCCAGTGCTCAAGGTGGTTGATGGTTTCCAAGGCCACATCTGTAGCAGCAAGTGAAACAACAGCAGCACCAAATATCTCATGTTATTCCTGCCTTATTTCTGAAAATGCTGGTGTTTGAGCAAATGCATGTATCCCTATTCAATAATCAAATTTTTTTGTATGTCTGAGTTCCCTTTGACAGTGAGGTGTATGTAGCTAGTTGTATGCACATTTTCCATGTAGGGTAATCAGGAATGACAAGAAACTCAAATCAGTTAGGGACACAATTTTGTCTAGAATGGCCTGAAACACCAGGGTCATGCTCTTACCTACGCTATGTGCAGTAAAGCTGTTAAACTGTTTTGTGTTGATAGAAGGACTTTGTATCCCCAGATTTAAATTCTTCTTTAGTAGAGAGCTAGTAGTGATCTCTGCTTGCTGTTGGGTAGTGCCACACTCCTGTGGCTGTCCTGTTTCTGGTTAGGTCATGGTTGTGTGCATTCCACCTGTGTATATTCATATAGGATGTGTGCAGAAATACTCTTACAAGAGACCTATGTAAATTTTTTTCTTCCCCACAACCTTTAGCCAAGCACACACACTTCTGACCTTAATGGTCTTGATGCCCTTTCTTTTTCTTCAAATGTAAAAAATGTGATTCCTTGAGGAAGCAGCTGACGCAGATGGCTCTTCTGGGGATTAATCTGTTTAGGTCTTAGGCAAATATTTTCTTGCCTTTCCATGTAAGAATCACCTGTTGCCAAAACTGAAGGAAAATTTAGGAAACTTCGAGTTACTGTCTGGGGGAAGAGTGTTTTCCACGTATAAAACCATGAGGATTTTGTAATCTATTTTCTGTTTTGCTTTGTTTTCCTAAGTAGTTTAGGATATTCACCTAGCCCTGAATTTCTTGCCATATTTTTATTTAACAGTTGTGGGTTTTTTTAATTCTTTGTATTCCAAAGATATATTTGCTCAAAAAAAGGAGAGTGATCAGGGTGGAATAAACACAAGCTAAATAAACTGAAAAATGTTCTTCTGTTTTAAAATTTCTTTTTTGCTACCATAATCTCAGCTGATATTTTTAATATCAGTTTGTAAACAAATTCTGATAGAATTTTAGTTTAGCTGTCTCAGTGAAGGCAGTCCTGCATATATCTTCTGTTAAATGACAAGGTGAAAAGGCAGGATTTCATTGCCTGCATATATGAAGATAATACCACTACCTTGCAGAGCTATTATCAATTGGAAAGAATATTTTTTATGTGGTTCAGATTTTATAGTGGCCATGAGACTTTGCTTGTAATAACTGCACCTTGAAAAGGCTGTAAAATAGTCCTACCATTCTGAAGATACAAGGTACTTCATCGTCAGATGGAGACCAGACTTCCTGAGGATGTGGGTTCCTTTGTGAAGATCTCTGTCAGCCATAGACAAAGATGTTAGAATGTCCATGGGAGACGAGGGAAGCCTAAAAATGCTGTAGGATGCTGTACCTGTTTCTGAATTGCTTCTAGAAGCAGGAAGAGATGAGATTTTGCAGACATGAACTTAGTAAGTAGGCGAGTATTGTGCTTGGGTCGGACAACTCTGGTCTGCAATGTGGATATAAATGCAGCAGTAATTAAGAGAAGCTTAACTATTCTCAGGTAGTCTATAATGCTCTGAAGGAAGATACAACAGAGAGGGTGGCCCTTTTATTTTTGAAAAGGTGGACACAGTAGAGGACAGATGTGTTCTCAGATATATGTGCAATAATTATTAATGGCAGCTATCTAACTTTTCTGCCTTAGGACTAACACCTTTAGAAGAGGAATGGACATGGTCTCTTCTTCTGGTGGTCTTGATAATCGGAATAGGTTTTCTGGGTTTTTCTTTAATAGTCTAGTTTTTGTTTGTTTTTTTTTGAGGTATGTATATTTTTGTATTTGTTTAAGGGTTTCAGTCATTAAGGGTAGTACCAATCCAATTTTTATGAGTTTAACAAAAATACATCTGTCTTGGAAGAATTCGTAAATGAACCAATAAAATTGTACAGTGTTGGATGAAGATACCAAGCAGCTTTTAATATTAGAACAATAAATGTTCAGAAATCTGAAGAACAGGGAAGTTTTTCAGTATGAGAAACTGAGCCTCAGTGATCTCACAAACTTTCTAACCCGTGTCTTTCTCCCTTAGTAGTTGTATTAATCCATTTAAAAACAAATGGCTAACAGAAATAGTTTCAGTATTAGTTAAAGCAGTAGCTCCACCTACTTTCCTGGGGCACCACCTTGGTGGTGACACAATATTTGTGCTGGTGTGTTGTGAATTGCCTTGAGTACCTAACCTGGATTAAAACTAGCCTGAATCATTTCTCAGTTAATCCTGGCAGATTTGCAAAAACAATCACCAACCATATTAAGTTTAACAAGGACGAGTGCTGGATTCTATACCTGGGATGGGACAATCCCAGTTGTGTGCATAGACTGGGGAATGAGATGCTGGAGAGCAATGCTGGGGAAAGGGACCTGGGGGTCCTGGTCACTGGCAAGTTGAACATGAGCCAGCAGTGCCCTGGCAGCCAGGAGGGCCGACCCTGTCCTGGGGGGCATCAGGCACAGCATCGCCAGCCGGGCAAGGGAGGGGATTGTCCTGCTCTGCTCTGCACTGGGGCGGCCTCACCTTGAGTTTTGGGGTGTCTCAATATAAGAAGGATATTAAACTATTAAGTGTGTCCAAAGGAAGGCCACGAGGATGGTGAAGGGTGTTGAGGGGAAGCCATATGAGGAGCTGCTGAGGTCACTTGGTCTGTTCAGCCTGGAGAACAGGAGACTGAGGGTAGACCTCATTGTAGTTACAGCTTCCTCATGAGGGGAAGAGGAAGGACCGACACTGATCTTTTCACTCTCATGGCCAGTGAAAGGAATTTAGGAAACAGCATGAAGCTGAGGCACGGGGGGTTTAGGTTGGATATCAGGAAGAATTTTTTCATCCAGAAGCTGGTTGGGCACTGGAGCAGCCTCCCCAGGGCAGTGGTCACAGCACTGGCCTGACAGAGCTCAAGAAACATTTGAACAGTGCTCTCAAGCACATGGTGGGTTCCTTGGGGTGCCCTGTGCAGGGCCAGGAGCTGGACTCAATGATCCTTGTGGGTCCCTTCCAACTTAGCATATTCTACGAGCTGGGTAACTATCACAATAACATAAAAAACTCCAAACAATGCACAATCCTGAACCTGTCCAAAGCAACCTAAAAAACCCACAGCATATCTCCTTTCTTCAAAGAACTAGGTTCCAAGTGGATAGTGTGTTTATTGATTAAAATATGCAGCCTATTTTTTCTGAATGCAGGCCATCATCTGCATGTTCTACCACAGGGTTGGTGATGAAACTTTGAAGAGAGCATGAGGCCAAGAAAAAAATTTTGTGTACTGCTCTGCAAGTGCTGTAGCTACTTCCAGATTGCAGAGAACTTCAGTTCAGCTAGAATATGCTAATATAAGCTCAGAAGAAAAGAGAATTTGAATAAAAGAATGAAATAAATTCTGCTATCACATTCAGGGATAATATCACACTGTTTTACTAGTCTGTGTACAGAGAAAATTGTAGAAACTGGAGAGGGTTTCTTTTCTAAAAAAAATAGTAAAAAATCAATTCCCATTAGTAATTGCCTGTGTTTGAATTTAGGTAACTTAAACAGGTTTTTTTGTGTGTTAGTCTATTGCTTTAATCTGTTCTTTTAGGAAAAAGCAGGATTCTGTGAGTAAACATGCTTGTTTTAAAGATAAATACTGGCTCATATTTTCTTCTGGAAATAGTGGAATCCATCAACATAAGAAATGCCAAAATGACTAATTTCAGTTATTAGCTGCCAGTGATTAGCTAAAAGTTGTTCTTAGTGCCGTGTTATTATTGCTCCATCTCCAATGTGTAGGTCCTGTTACACCAGCACAAAGCAGACTGATACCACTGCAGCCTGCTTTGATACCTGACTGAACTAAATTATATAAATAGTAATTTGACCTTACATTTATGCATCTGATTTCATACTCTTACATCAGGGCAATGTCATCAACTACATCGGTAGTGTTAGCATTCAGACAAGGTTGTTTAAAAAAGAAAGGTTTTACTTCTCGGTTTTTGATGGAGAGATGGGTATATTTATAATAGATATAATTATTGTGAAGGTTCCACAGAAAATAAATGTTTAATTTTACAGTTGGTAAAAGAAAAATAATTTTTAATGATGGGTACCATTTACAATTTAGGAAAATAGCTGATTATTGATGTATCATTTTCAATACTGATTACAAAATCTTTCAGAGTTACAGGGTGGTTTGACTTGTAAGGGGCTTTTAAAATCATGTTGTTCCAAGCCCCCCGCCAGGGGGAAGGATATTGTCCACTAAACCAGATTGATCAAAGCCCCATCCAAACTGACCTTGAACTTTTCCAGAGACAGGGCATCCACAACCTCTCTGGACAACCAGTGTCTCAACACCCTCACTGGAAAGAATTTCTCCTTATGTCCATTATAAATCTACCACCTTTGAGTTTAAACATGTTACCCCTTGTCCTGTCACTACAGGCATTGCTAAAAGTTCTCTTAGTTTTTCCAATTAGCCCCCTTTAAGTATTAAAAGGTCACAGTAAGGTCTCCCTGAAGCCTCTTCTCCAGGCTGAACAAAACCAATTCTCTCAGTCTTTATTCATGGGAGAAGTGCTCCATCCCTCTGATCATCTCGCTGCTGTTCCTCTGGACTCTCTCCAACAGGTCCATGTCCTTCCTGTGCTGGGACCCCAGAGCTGGATGCAGCACTGCAGGTGGGGTCTCACCAGGGCAGAGCAGAGGGGCAGAATCCCCTCCCTCACCTGCTGCCCACAGTGTTTGGATGCAGCCCCGTGTTTGGCCTTATGGGCTGCAAGGGCAAACGGTTGGATCGTGTCCAGCTTCTCATCCACCAGCACCCCAAAGTTCTTCTGCTCTCAATTCCTTTGTCCCCCAGCCTGTCTTGATAGTGGGGATTGCTCCAGCCCAAATCCATGACTTGACACTTGGCCTTGTTGAACTTCGTAAGATTCACGTGAAGCAGCAGGCCAATAGTTTACTGCAGTAACTGGAATCAGTATTCTTGATTTTTTGCCTGAAAATGTTAGAAAACTATGTCAAATACAATTTATGGAGAGAATAGCCACTTGCAGTGTCACCACAGTCAGTTTTACATTCAGTTTGTTTCCTATTTGTAGCCTGATATTAAGCAATTCAGAGCTCAGTTTTGGTAACAAAACAGATTGATGGTGGTACAAAAAAATATTTTTTCACCATTTAGAGTGCAGGAACCATGACAGGATGAATTTCTGTAGATACTGGATCTCCTGGTCAGACAAGCCAAAGGAAATTTTCTTTCAGAGAAGTGCAGGGAATAGCATTAGCCAGTTATTTTCATACAATTTCCTTTTTTTGACAACACTGATCTCAAAAATCAAATGCTAATGAAAAATCTGTCTTGTTATACTTGTTCAGATGTTGTCAAAATGTGAATATATTATCTGTTCACGAAAAAAAAAAGACACAAATTTCTCTGTCATAGTGGGAAGCTTCTTCAGCTGTTTGAATTCTTGTACCTAGATAAACATATTCAATAGCCAGACACGGATTTTTAAAATTATTACTTAACAAATCATGAAAGTGAAATGGATCCTAGAGAGATGGATTCCTGAAAGTCTTTTGAAAGACTCTTTGGGGTAGGAGGAGTGTTTTTCAGAAATACTGTTAGAGTGCAGTTTTGCAAGCCCTTACCTGCATGTTTAGCTTTAAACATTTTAGTAAATACAATTAAGTGGGTAGGACTACTTATAGGCCCAGAAGTACATAAGGTTGTTTCAGTCCACAGGGCCATGGATTGGGTGGTTGTTGCCAGGACTGTGTGATTTTCCTTGTCATCTCTTTGATACGTAAGATACTTGTTGTACCCACTTTGTTCTAATCTCTCTTCTCATCTTAGAGCAACATGGAGCCATTTCAGCTGAGGCTAACAAATGAAGTCTATTTCCTAATAAAAATATGCTCTGTTTAAGTGGATTCCTGACATCTAAGCACTAATGTTTGAATGTGTGTTCTGTTAGCGTGTAGTTTGGTGAGCTTAGTCATTACTGCTTTGAAGCCAAACAGTTTACCTTATGTGAAATTTAGTAATGCATTCAGTTATTCAGTAATACATTCAACTTATTTCCGTGGAATTCCTCCCCTTCTTTCTCAGGTATTTCATTGTGTTTTTGGAGTGAGTTTTGTGTGCTTTATGGAGGAATAATCGGAGGAAGAGGAAAGGGCAGATGACCCAGTTCCAGTGATGATTTTATTTTATTTTTCTCAGACTCCAAATGTTTTTTTCTGCTACTAGAATATCTAGGTGAAACTTGGAGCGTAACTGGAATATTTGTAACTGCGCCACTGTGATGAAAAACACAGAATTAAAATTACTCATTTATCACATCTTCAAATAGGAGCAGATCGATAGAACCTTATTATTTTCTTAAAAAATAATGTCTGAAAAACATCGAATGTTTTCCATGGTGCTGTCAGTTTTTCTTTGAGATCATTGGTCGGAGTCTACAATGTTTCTTGTTGCATATATATATGTATATGTACTTGGAAGACAGTATTTCTCTACATTACTGAGTTTTGGCCAGGGATTTGTTTCACGTGCCTTACTTGAGTAGTTACAAAAATGTGTTACTCTTCATTTCTGTTATGATTGTCTAAGTGTTTATTTTCTGAGTTTTCAGCCTTTTTGATAAACATGAATATGTTACACTGAAAATAATAATAAGTATTTTTCAATATTTTTAGTAAGGAAATACATATACTACCTGTGTTTTCTTTCCCCAGAGTGTTTCAGTAAGTTTAGTCAGGTGGTATTGGGTGACAGATGTTTTCTCATGTTCATCTTATTTTGCCAAGCATTTAGTGAAATTTACTTTGATTTTATACACACTTTGCTCATCTTGGTACAAGCTGCCTTTACTAGGCTAGTCTTTGAAAAGCAGTTTTGACCCAAACTGTCAAAAAATAACCACGTGTCATCTTTTTCTCTCCTTTTTCTCCAAGTGCATACAGGTCATCTTAAAAAGAATAAATATATTTCAAAATTCTGGGATAAATTGTAGTATTTCCTAACCACTAATTTTGTAAGTGATGGTGGTAGCTGCTAACCTCTACTGTTTGTAGGTGAAACTTACTGCAACAAACTTCAAATGTTGTTGAAAGAACACACTTCAGTGTTATGAAATGCATTAAAAAAATGAGTTTGATATAAGTGAAGAAAACTGCAGTCTGTCTCAGACCTGTGGCACTGGCTGCAAGCTCTCTTTGTGTTTAGAGTTTGGGGAATTACATTCGCTTTTCCTCAAGTTGTTATGCCGGCTTCCTCAACTGTGGTGTTTGGAGACAAATCCTGTAGGAAAAATGTGGTATCTGACTAGGAAAGGCAGCTTGTGCTGGAAAAGATAGTAAGCTTTTCTGTCGTCCTTAATTCTGTGGAATTTCATGGCCTAATTTTGGACCAGTCTCTCAAAACCTTAGGCTTCCAAACAGAGATGATAAAACTCACCTCTGTTTTGCAAAGCTTCTTTGCTCAAGAGGAACATAATTATACACCACAGTCTTCAGGTGAGAGATTTCACTGGTGTGGTGATACTGTAAGGGCCACTTGATGAACTCTGTGTTCCTCAAGGAATGCTGAGATTGATTTGCAAAGTCTAAATCTCCCCTAGGAGCCAAAGGCAAATGTTTTGAGACAGCTGGTCTGGCAGTGGAGTAACATTGCAGTGTTTGGTACAGCAGGACTAGGCTCCAGAAATCTTCATGTCCATAAAATTGTATGGCAGCACTCCAGCAAGATTTAAGATAAGTGATTAAGTAAGGCTTATCTTCAGTATGGGATAGAAAGTTGAGGAGGAAAAACGTTGTTCAGATTTTTGCAGGGTGTTTTTTTCTTTTTTAAGGGTAGGGAGTAAAGAGATTTTCAAGTTGACAATGCGGATACATGAAACTTGGGATAAACATTCTTTCAAACTACTTGACATAAATCCAAACAACACTTTTATGAGCGAGGTCATGACCATTGTCTTAAATAGAATGAGAAAGGAAAATTACTTGAAGAGGTGAAGTGATGTTACTGTTTCTCTGTAGAGGACAATAGTTTGTATTAATCTTTTCCCAAAATATGTCCTTACTGATATATCTCTGTGTGTTTGCAGCTGAAGGGGACCCTTGTGCAGTATGTCAGTATGATTTTTTAAAAAATGATCTTCCACTTTTTCACTCTCTCTAAATTTGCAGCTCTGTTTCCAAAGCAAAAGAAGGTACTATTTGCATGTGTGAAGAGATTTTTATATAATTATAAAAATAGTCACTGTTTTGACATTTTAACTTTTTTTTTAATGTTTGGCAGAAGTGAAAAATGAATTTACTTGATGACTCTAAAATATGTAGGGAGTGTTTTGTTCTTGAGACATCTATCTGTCCATTTGGATGTGAACCATAGCTTAGTGAAATAGAAAACATTTTCTGTGGATAAACTAATTGCTATTGATAGTATGCTTAGCATATTTTCCTTACAAAATTATGGAAGTATTTTCTGTTCTTAAAGGAGACTGATTAGTATGCCAAGAAACAGTCAATTCTAAAGATTCGATACAGCTTCTTTTCAAATGAAGTTGTATTGGTAGAATAAAAGAAGTAAGTTCTTCACAGTTTTTTGGTGTTCGTGTTTTTTCCCCCCCCTCTGTTTTTCAGGTTTGAATGAAAGGACATTTTCTCAGGAGTAATTCCCCATGCATGGGACTGATCTGCCTTGGTTGCTATATTCTCTCTGCTGCCTTTTCACTGATTATTTTACTTCTCTGACCCTGCAGTGACCAGGTTTAAGGAGCTAAATGGCCAAAAATGAAAACAGCAGAAGACCTGTCCAGTTTAGCTCCCTAAACTGGCTTGCTCAGGGTGAGAAAGACATCACTGCTGAGGTAAAGGAGGGGTGGAGATTTTTTGTTTAGGGGATAAGGAGACTGGTTTAGACTGTCCTGGAACTTCATCCTCAGACCTTGAATAGATCACTTCTGTATGCAAACATATGCTGCTTGACTGGTTAATCTGCAGCTCTGAAAATTACTGTGGGTTGCTGTAATTTATTTACTCATTGTTAGGTGCCTGCAACACACACATCTTTGGAAGCAAATATTAGTGTTAACCTGCTTTCGAAGTTTGCTTTGAGAAGAGTTGGGTGGAGTAAGTTCTTGAGACATCCATGCTGACTGCTGTGGATATCACCAATAGCATAGACTTGCGCTTCCAATTTCTCTGTGGTTTTTATTCAACTGCTTCTTAAGAGGGTCAACAGTGTAATGGCTGTCTTTTGCAGTCTGGGACAAATGAAAAGAAACAAGCTTCCAAAAGTTCTTCTACGCTTGTCCTTGATACAGCATGTGTATTAGAATGCCATATAATGATAATTATTTTATACAAAAATTATCAGTATTGGTCACTCTTAATGAAAAGTACAAGCTGTTCAGTAATTCCATCTCGGAACCCATCCCAAAGAGCTATTTTTGATCACTTTTCTTCAGTGAATTGAAACAGAGCAATTACCAACATGTTCTACAATTTCAACATTTCAACACTTGTTATTTGTGGAAGTCTTTCAGGCTTTGTTAGCAAATGTAGCAAAAAATGTAGCAAATAACTACTTCATCATGTATTCCAAGGGTCATTCTCTACAACTAGGCTTTTTCTCATTTTACCTTGAAGACAATCATGTTTAAATGATTTTAATTGACTATAATATGCTCAGGCACGAGTTTCAGACTTACTAACTTTATTTTTTAAAACTGTCATTATAAAATACTTTTATACATTCTGTATAGTTAATGTTTGCAATACCTGTGACAATTTGTTTTCTGTAAGCCAGATATTTTGAGATGCTGAGACATGGAGGTAGGCGACGTAGGAGGCATAGAGTGCATAGAGTTTATTTATAAATCTAGTCGGTGCATTATTGTTAATGTCATGGAAGGAATGTATTAATGCTCTCATTTACATGACCTTTTTAATGAAGGGCTTAATTGTCTGAAAGTTGTTATCTTGTTAAAGAGATAAAATGACATCACAGAGCTAAAAGTAAAAGATTGGACAGATTTCTGTGTTAAACTTAAAACTGCATTCCAAGAAATTACATAAAATAAATACTATGAATGTAAAGCTCCAACTTCATATGGCCACCCAGGCGTTCTGTTGATGAAACCGCAGTGGTTTATGCAGTGGCGTGTGCCTCCTTAGGAGGTGGTGCTTGGCTAGATCCTCTTCTGCTCCCCAGTCAAGTTTTTGAAGTGCTGTGAAATAATATTTCTATCAAACATTTGATAATTTACTGACAGCATATTTCAGTTACATTGGGTACTTCTATCAAATTCCACTATGCAGTTGTGCTCACTCAAAAATTCTCTTTGGAGCATATGGAAGTTAAATGTTTATAACAGAGCTACAACTTAACTGAAATTGTGTAGTAAATGTAATACTTTCACAGGAAATGCTGAGATGTTATCATTTCATACAACAGATCTACAGAACATCTTTCTAAATGGTTATTGATAGTAGTTATTTGGAATTTCTCTGCTTATGTGAAGTTGTTGGAGTGCCATTGTTCAGCTGTGAAGTAGAACTGGAGTATTGCTTTTTGCCATTGAGTAGACTGAAAACCAACAAACCTTCAGAGGGCAATGTAAAGAAGGCACTAAGTTCAAGGAAAAGCTCCTGATGTCCTCACAAGGCCTGTAGGTGCATCTAGAGGAAAAATGAACAGCTGAACTGTTGTAATCTAAAGGATCCTGAAAAGTATTATCTAAAAGCTTGACTTCGCTGGAAAAAGTCTGTAATATTGAAAAGTTTGTGGTGTTTTTTTAATCTGAATGTTTGGAAAGGTTTTTCACTGCGTGATCTCATGAGAAAAGCAGCAAGCATTGTTTCAGATCTCTTCACATGTAATAAAGAAAAATATATTGATTGCATGAAAAAATGACATGGCAACCTGGACTGCGTAGATAAGATGAGTTTAAAGAGCTGCAAATGTGCTGGCTGAGTAAGACATTGCGACTCTGAAGAAGAGAGATGACTGTGGTCAAACATCTCATATTGAGAGCAGTTAATGACAAATCATGGAAATAATGCAAGATCAGTTTTGAGACAATGAAATTCTCTCTGGGAATGCAGCGGATATGGAGCCTATAGCAAGGAAAGGAACCCAAAGAAGAAAATATCAGGAGATTAGAGGACCACAGGAGTGTGGCACAGGAGCATGTTAAAAATCTACTTCTGTCTTTGTATTACTGGCTGAACTAAAGCACCACTTTTTAAAAAGCCTTACAATTAAAATAAGACAGTTCTACTGACTTCAGTAGTGACAAAATGGATCTTGACTGAAGTGCTGTATTGCAGCACAAAGTAGTAAGGAGCTTTTAGCTTTCCTCCTTATTTCTGTAGCATAAAGAGTTGGTGCAGCTTGGTTTGCAAGTGGAAGTCGTGAAATCACTTACCTCGTTTTCCTGCCTGCTGCACAGAATGGCTTACCTCTGCATTTATAGGGACAGTACTTCATGTTCCTCTGAGCTGCCCAAAAAATGACAGCATAAATTTCCATTGATCTTGGTTCCTCTGTCATGCTTTAAAATGTGCATTCAGTCCACTTCTGCCCAGGGAAGGACCTAGATCTTTTAGTGGAACATGACGTGTCAGTGGGAAGGTTGTGCAGCTGGAAGGCAGCTGTGTCATAGGGCTTTTGGAGGGGTTGATGAAGGTCTCTGAATGCTTCCTCCTTTTTGACTTGGTGAGAAAATGTAAAAGGAGGGGGTTGGTTTACTAAGATGGTTGGAAGAATGTGCATAATTACAGCGTGCCATAGTTATGCAGTCAGTCAGAAAGTGAGTTTTCATAGAGTGTCATGATTTACGTTGTCACAGCTACACTTAGTGTTGCTTTAGTTTTTTCTACTGCGAATGTCAGTTTAGTGAAGTGTGGTAGCACACTTGGAGTTTTAAGTTTGACATATGCATTGTTTGGATAAATTGCAAGTCTTAATATTGTTAAAATTAATGCTTTTCACAGCAACATTCACATGGTAGCTCATGCAGATGTTCTGTGTTACGTAGCACCTTAAATTTGAGGCTGATCAGGAAATTAAATAACTTCCCATCTAATCATGTACTTACTAGAGGACAGTATTTGAGCAGCTGTTCCTAGGGGTGGGCAGGTGCCCTATTCTGCTTTCGTTCAGTTACTTCCTGTGGTGAGTGGAAGATTTTTAAAATGAAGCAAAGTGTGATGATAATTTCTTAAACATTTTAGAAGATGAAAATGTCATACTGTAAACTTTGCACATACAGTTTTAATTGAGGTAAATGAGGGGGTTGAAATCAATATATAGCAAAGCATGGTTGCAAGTAGCTTCAGAACTTGGGAGACTTTTGGAAATGTCAACTCAGAATGATTTCTACTTATTTATTGCTAATTTTCCCATAGTAGATTTTTTTCCTAGCACTTTTTTTAGATACAGAAAATCTAAAATTGTGCTAGTAAGGTTTCATATTTAAAATATTTCTGCTTGACAAAGGGAGTGAGTTAATATTTTCATTAGCATTCTTGTTAATTGAATATTAAAATTGTAAATGTAAAATTGATCTGCAAAACAGTACGTCCTGGCAGACAACCCTGATTTCTGGTAAACTACATTTTGGTAGAGAAGGGTAATGTTCGTACAGCTAGAATAGAATTCCATGTCTGAGATAAGGATAAGGCTGTTGCTCTGAGGGCAGCATTGGCTTTCATATGGAGCTGAAGGATGGTCTCCTAGTTTTGAGAATGTCTGCAGTGTTGGGGATGTGGTTTTTTTTCTTCCCCTTTATAATTTTGAGGCAAAGGTTGCCGTGATATAGCAGGGAAGAGCCTGCAAATACTGGTGGGGAAGCAACTCTGAAGGCTTCTTGGCACAGGGGGGGACATCTGGTTCTTATTCCTGAATGAGTAAAGGGACATAAAGCCCCTGCTCCCGACCATAGCTGTAAGTGTGGAGGACAGGACCAGAGTGGCTGTGTCCTGCCCTGGCCACCATTACTGCTCTGCTCTCAGCAGTGCACTGGGGGCTACATGGCCCTGGCTGCAGGGGACAGCATGCCTAATAAAGGGATGGTAAGGCAGCATTTTTGTTAAACTGATCCTATTTCCTAACAAGGCATGCCAGTTGCTTAGCTGAGTGTTGTGTTTGCAGAATGGATGAGATACGAGCTGTGACGTTGGTACAGAGTGAAAATTCATAAGCGGGAGGAGCAAGGAATTGCATCACTAATCTGGTGTACGGTGGGAAGTGCAAGTAACAGTTGTTGAGATCATCCACCTTTTGATTTGCAGTGCAGTGTTAAGGCTGAGCTGGACTCTGGGCATGGTCTTCACTGCTGGTATTGCTCAGAAACAGCCATAGCTATAAAATACGGCTCTGTAGTCTGCATGGGGCTCAGCCACTGCTTTGGGTATCTGCACAGGGAAGACTTCATTGTCTTGTTGTAGAATACCTTTCTCTGGGAACTCAAGACACTTGTGATTCTGAAATCAGGGCTGTCCTCTTGGCAGAAGACTGTACTCTTAGAGTTGGGGTTTTTTTCTTTCACCTGTACCCATTTTTTTGTTGTTGTTCTTGTTTGACCTGTACCCTACTCAGCCTGTGCTGTCTACCTGAAAGGCTCCCCATTTGTCTGTGCTGTTACGTCAGAGGTGCTGGCGTTCCCCGCTCTTGCTTTGTAAGCCTACTGGATTGCTTTTCATAGAATCATTAAGGCTGGAAAAGACCCTTAAGATCATCAAGTCCGACCACTAACTTAACATTAAAAAAACAATAAACTTACATTTTCAGATTATTTTCCCCCACATTATTCCCATGGATGTGATGTGAGAAATCCTGGAAGCAATTTACAGATCCTGAATCATATTCTGTGTTGATGTACATGTACTGGTGAATGACCTGAAAGTCATCTATCTTGCTGGCTCAACAAGTAACTTCAAGGCACATGGTTTTTTCACTTATTGATATTGGGAAGGACTCAGATAAGAGGTCATCAAATCTGCTTCAATTTATGATGCTTTGTGAACTATTTTTTTTACATATGCATGTAGGAGTACCTGCAAAAAACCTGCATGGTCCTTTTACGAAAGGAATTTATGAACAAAGATTGTAAAAGTCTAGAACTAGTTCTAGAATTTTAATGCCAGTTCTAAAATTCTAGCAATAGTTTGTGCTAGTAGGATTTTAGAGTTTTATAGGAAAGATAATTTTTGAAATAAGTGGCTTCACTTTCTCCAACATTATCGATCAGTGGTGTAGCTAGAGAGTTAAATTTCCATTTAATTAATTTGTTTTCTTTTTAAAAGAATTTGATACCTAATTTATCATAAAGTTTAGTAGTAATGGAAATTAAAGTCAATGCAGAAACAT
The DNA here is from genome assembly GCA_013397115.1 of Edolisoma coerulescens. Lineage (NCBI taxonomy): Eukaryota > Metazoa > Chordata > Aves > Passeriformes > Campephagidae > Edolisoma > Edolisoma coerulescens. The sequence goes on along the minus strand of VWZW01000904.1, from coordinate 1,503,334 downwards.
TGGTTTATAATTGGAATTAAGCCATTCACATTGAAAAAGCCATAATAATTTTAACTGCTCCTTTCCTCCTCTTGCCCAAGTCTAAGTGCTAATATTTAGAATTCCTTTCAAAATGTGTTTGGAATGATCTTTGGCATTTCCCTCTGTAATCCTTTTCTATCCTTTCATCTTTTTAACTGTTGACCGCCTTTCTTGTCTGCATTATGTCTGCTAAAACTGGCGTGTTTTTTCTGGTCATTTCACTACTAACTTGGATTTTCAGTATCATGGTTTACTGTAGAAACCTATCTGTGGGTTTTCATTCTTCCATTTGCATGAGCAAATGTGATCTTGTTTTCATGCCAAACTTCCATCAATATTTCATGATTAATATTTCAGGTCTTGAATACCTTCTAATTCGATGACTGCAGTATTTCTCAGCCTGTCTAACACTTCGTTGCTGATCCTTTGTAGAAGAAGCTTTATGTTGCTGCAATTAGGGAAATACAATCATATGTACTTTTCAAACAGATTTCCGTGACAGGTTTGCTATTCAGATGTAATAAAGTCACATGGAATCAGACGGAATAGTAGGGATTAGCTGCACGTTAATGAATTTTCAGAAGTAGTTGTTGTTGTGGTAACTGTAATTCAGTATTTCTGAAAAGTACACATAAACATGGGTGACTTGGGCACAAAATGAAGTTAGGTATATGCTTTCGAAGAACTGAAATTGTATTTTCAGATCAATGAGTCAGCATAAAGGATTACTGCTTCTAGGAGTTCTATTTTGGTATGTAACTAAAGCATTTCCACTGAGAGTGATGGCATTCTGAGTGAAGAGATGGATTAAATATAGAATTGAATAGTATGTAGTATAGGGTGATACCAAAATTTAGAAATAAGTATTAGAAGGTAAGCTGCATGGTGGGTCATTGCGCCTGTAAGTAATGAAAATTAAAACGGGGATGTTCTTATCTCTCACCTGTGTACCTTCATCTTCCTGTTCTCTGTACAGGAAGTTAGGAACCAGGAACTCTCTTGAAGAGTAAAAGACAGTGAAGGTGCATATCGACTTCAAAATGCGGTGGGTTTGGATGAGATTTTTTTCTTGAGAGCTTGGAAACTTGTATGTCCATCTGAAAATCACATTACTCATGGATAAAAGGACAAGTGTGCATATGTAGAGCAAAACCTTTGATTTTACTTCATCCATAATGAACATAAGAGTGAGTTTAGAATACCTCAGGAATATCATCTTTACTGTGAAAAGAAGAATATTTGCTCTAATTTCAGAATTTCAAAGTAGTGCTTGTATTAGTAGAGATAAGACTTTTTATGAATTGGATTTGAAAATAGTAATTTCCTGGGTTGGTGAAATTGTGCAAATAACACTAAATTCAGATTTAGTGAGAATTGAGGTGTCTAGGAAAAAAAGACACTAGAGTTCTCTTAAAGATAAATCTTTATATATAAAGTATGGCTATAACTTGAAATTATTTTCACTCTTAGCAGTAGAAGTCTAAGGAACTTCATTATGATTTTGAGTCTCTTCTAAAAGGACTACAGTTTCCTTTGCCAATTTGATGTGATTCCTTTTCAGAAATGCAAACAAAAAGGTCTTGTATACATAAGCACACCCAGTTGTTTGATTTGCACCTACAACTGGAACATTGGGAAGAGGGGTGTTCTGGGAACTCGTTATGCAAATGCCAGACCAAGTGTCCCACTTTATTTCAGAGTTACCATCTAGAGTATTACCACAACAAATGGCCTTTTTTAACTAGAATGAGGTTTAACCAGCTGTAAAATTGATAATCAGTCATGGTATTTCAGAAACTGCAGTGTGAGTGGTTTTTACTTTGACTGTACAGTAAAGAAAATCAAGTTCCTAGAACACTGAATGTACCTGAAAGTAGTTTTTGAGCTACCCAAGAGAAATTTTATACACTGAATTCTGTCTGTTTTGTTTTCACTGAGCAAGAGGTGGAGTTGCATCCAGGAAAGAGTACATAAAGTAGTATTGCACAGTCACCTATTCCATGCTGGATTATCATGTCAAAGGGGAAATGAAATAAGGTTGGGCAATGAACCTTTGTTCTATTTTATCTTTAAGTTTTGAAATTTTTTTCCCTTCTAATATGTCTGTATGTGTATGCAGTTGTACTGCCACTCCCAAGATGTAAAAGTTACCTTAAAATAGATGCTGTATGACTTTAAAACATCACTTAATGGTAAATAGTTTTCTTGTCATATATTGCAAGGATTAGAAAAATTTTTTTATTGCACAGGGCTAATGCTAAGTCCTTTCAAATGTTTTCTGCAAGCTCATAGCCTGCTTTGTAGCAGTAGCACTTGATTTGGCTGTCACGGAGCTGGCATTTGAATCCAGCCTCTGTTTTCTCACATTTCACAGAATTATTTAGATTGGAAAAGACCTCCAAGATCATCAGAGTCCAACCTTTGACCAATCACCACCTCATCAACAAATTACTCCTCCTGCCCCAAATTTCAAGGCTCCTCTTTCAGGCTGGGAGGATGACAGGCAAGATACAATGTATTGCTGGTTTCAGAATGGTTTGTCTTAGTCTCTGTTGTTAAAGCACTTCTCTTTTTCCAGGTATACTTTTGAGTTTGGCACTTAAAGTTCTCTTTTTCCAGAGCATGTAATACTGAGGCTGAAAGAAACTTGTCTTATTTCCATGTAATTATTTGTAGGGATTAAAGCGTCTCGTGTTAGCATGAAAAGACAGTTTTCCAAAGTAATAACATGAAAGTGGATCACTAGATTGAATTAGGAATTTTTCTAGCCTAACTATGCTGTTCCCAGCAATAGTCAATAGCTCAGAAGTGCCTGGAACAGAGTGCAGAAGAAGGACGCTGCCCATTCAATTCCACTCTCCAGCATGGGGAGACAGGGCAGCTCAGGGAGTCTCTGAGGTAGATGTGGTGGTTTTCTGTCTCACAGCCCTTGACAGCTTTATCTCCCTTGAACTGCATAGCCTTCAGCCCAATGTAAACTCCTTGGCAGCAGAAACATCCCATGGCATAAGTTCTATGATGTGAATAAACCCTTCCCTTCTGTTTTAAGCATCTTGCATGCTGCCTTCATTTGCCGTCCATCTTCCTATTAATGGGGATCCAGCCAGCCAGGAAGTCTGAGTCACCGCATACGTAGGAGACCAGGTTCCAGTTGAATGCCTGTGATACTGTCTGATGTTGTCTCTGCTTATTTCAATTTGTGCTTATCCATCAGGCGTCTCTTATCTTAGATTTGACTGCAATACAAAACAAAACAGAGTCATGATCTTCCACAGACAGGCCCCGGTCCATGATCGATGACGCTGTGATAATACAATTCACGATGAAATATTGTTTTACAAAATATCCTGTCAGCTCTTCTAACAGCAATGTCTAGCCAAATAATTTGTGGTATTTCTGGAGATGTACATGGGCACCCTGTCAATAATTGAGCTCTGGTTGAAGCTGTTTTCAGAATTGAATACAAATACCCATCGTAGAATAATTTAGGATGCAAGGGACCTGTGGAGGTTTTCTGGTCCAAACTGCTGATGTACTCATAATCAGCTTCAATTAGATGATGTTTAAGAATTTAATTTGGAAAATATCTAAATGTGGAGATGCCACATTTGGGCATCCTGTTCCAACCTGTTCGTTTGACAATGGTGGAGAAAATGTTTCCATATAGCCAATTTCAGTTTCCCAGATTGCAACCTGTGTCTGTTGCCTCTTGTCATACCCCTCTGCCACAGGGCTCACTGCCGACCTGTGACCAGCTTTTTGTTCACCAGGACCCTCTGATCCTTTTCTTCAAAACCACTGTGGGGCCAGAAAGTGCCAGCTTCTCCTGGTGTGTGGTGGTATTCCATCCCACATGTGAGAGTCTGTGTGTGTCACTGAACTGCATGAAGCTCCTCTCAGCCCGTGTTCCCCAGCCCTACCAGGTCCCTCTCAATAGCAGCTCTGCCCTCCAGTGTGTCAGCCACTGCCCTGGTTGTGCTATCCATGCGGTTGCTGAAGGTACACTGTGTCCTAGCTTTTGGGTCATTAGTAAAAACAAACAGTATTGGTCCCAGTATCGGTCCCATTATTAGTCCCTGGGGAATGCCAGTGGTCACCAGCTGCCAAGTTGGACTTGATTCTGCTGATCACATTGATACTTTGAGCCGGATGGTCCAGCCAGGTTTCCACCCAACTGATTGTTTGCATACCCAACTGGCCCATAGAATTACTGTAGGAATCTCTGTGGAATACCTTGCTGAAGTCTAGATGAACAGCACTGCTCACTCCTTGAGCACTGAAACAGTCATCTCGTTAGAGAAGACAGGTTGATTATGTACAGTTTACTTCTGATCATGGAATTTATTCAGTTATCTTATTCTCCATTTATTTGATAATGGTATCCAGGGGCCTGAACTTAACTGGAATTTTGGCCTGTTTTTCTCCAGGTCCTCCTTGTTGAATATGGGCAGAACACTTGCCCTTTTCCATTTAATAGGAGACTCCCCCAGTTGTTTTGACCTCTTAGAGGAGGCAGAGAGCAGCCTGGTAATGGTTTTGACTTGCTCCTTCACGCCCCTCACATGGATCCCAGGAAGATGCCTGGGGTGGAGCTCTGTCCCCCCAGTCCCAGGGGACAACAGCAAAAAAGGCATGAAGTGCCTGTCTTCTGTCCCCAGGTCTCCTGCTCCACCAAGATAGTGTGCCCCCATTTACTTTCCTTTGCTGCTGATTCATTCATAGAAGCCTTTGTTCTTGTCCTTCATAGCCTTTCAGTGCCAGGACCTGAGCTTGTCGTTGTGTGTGAGGGTGCGTGTGGATGTGTGTATATTCTGGTTTTCTAGGGACAGAAATACTAAACCCTTCCCAGTTTAGGAGAAACAGATTTAATCAGTCATTCTGTGTCATGCTCTAAGTCATGCTCTTTTATGCATGGCACAAGATGTCTTATACTATCCAAAGTGACGTAATATGTTTATTTTATTATGGTCTTACATGACATTTGAATATGTTGTAGACACTGATAAGGTGATGTGTTTCCTGACTGAGGCAAAACTGAGGTGCTGTGTACAAACACAAGTATTTATTGCTTATGTTAGTCTCTTCAAGCTGCAGTATTTTTGAGATTTTTCTTGGGTGTCTTAATATTATGTAATGTGTATTTTTAAATATAGTTCCTTCTGATATAACTTGCAGTTAACATTAAAAGCTTCTGCAAACTGATTCATAAAGCAGAGGATATAACAACACCCACTGAGTGGAATTTATGGCTAGATAAACAGATCAGAAATCAAGAGCTGTGATTTTCCTCAGTTTGTGGTCAACTGTGATAGAAATTTTAAATTTTGTAATGAATTCACATGCTAGCAGCTTGTAAAACAAGGTTCTGCAGTTGCCTTGATGTCTTTTAAACTTTACATTAACTGGATTTTAGTGACTAAAGAAATAAAAGTTCTTCCATGGCTAAACTAATTTATTGATGAAGTAGGTGAAAAAATCCTTCAGAAGAAATTTTCTGCTCTCTTCTGTGGCCCTTTGCGTCACCTGCTCTTCAATGAAAGAAGCCCAAAGATCTTAGTAAAGTCTAACCACAGCTTCAGGTAGCAGTTGTTTGCAATGTGAAGGTCCTACCTAATCTTGTAGGAGAAATAGCAATTTCATATAGATTTCTGCACAGAACAAACTTCTTGCTCAGAGACTTGGAAAATGAGTAGTTACAGCAGCAGTTTGCAGTAGGCATTCACTTCACCAGACTTGCTGAAGTAGGTCTTACAAAATCTGCAGATAGCAAGTTCCTGTCAACACTTCTTTTCTACTGCTTTACTTCATACTTTTTTACAGTAAAGAAATTCCTTATTCAAGGCCTGTCTTTATCTTCACAAGAACCGAAGTTTTTGGACTCGTTGATACAGAAACTGATTTTAATGTTGCTGACCTGCCATATGCTCAGGTCAAAAGTAATTGTAGCATCACAGAATAACTCAGCTTTGAAAACCTCCAGAGGTCATCTAGGTTCAACCCCTGCTAAAAGTGGCTGCTTAATGTCTGTCCCGAGTGTGAATCCAGTCTCTTTTATACCGGACAGCCAGTAATGTGCCAGGACAGGGTTAGTTTTTCTCCCTATTTTGGGGGGCAGTTTTCAAACACATTTAGTTGGGCTTGTTGGGAGAGACAGGCTCTGTTCCAGTCCTGGAGGCCGAGGCTATTGACCTCTTAAGTATCTTTTTGTTATTGAAGTTGATGAGAAAACTTCAGGTTTCGGTATTACCTCATCATCATGGATTTTACAAGTCATGGAACTATTACTTTAGTCAGTCCCTAGTGGAACATATATTGAGTTCCAGCAGAAAACATCTAGAAAAATTCCTGTTCTGCTTTAAAATCTAGAATGTTCCATTAGGAGTCCTGACACAGGAACTGGAATTGAAGTGTTATTTCTCTTATTTTATATATTTAAACATTTAAAATATTTACGTATTTTAACATATTTACATGTAGATTTTTCCATAGTGCATCCAAATTCTGTACTGCATAGTTAGATGTGATTTTGATTACCTCAGTTTTATTCATCACTTTACTGTAAATCTGGACTCATGGAATTATGGTAGAGTACAGCACTTGCATTTCAAGAAATACGTGGTGCATTATTCTGATTAGAATATGCTACTGACATCAGATTTGAAGTTAGGCAGGAGATAACATGATTGGCAGGCCATTATTTATTTGGCTAGAAGTGTTTTAAAGAGTGATTTTAAACAATTGCTGGTATTTTTACTACAGGATAGTTTTATAATCATTTATTCTGAATCAGTGACTACAAAAAAACCCAAGTCCTTTTATGACTTCTAATTAATCATGCTTTTAGGGGAGGAGGGTGCTAGGTTTTCAAGCTATGTTGTTTGCAGCTCCAGTTACTGTATTCGAGATAGTTGCAATTTTTGTTATTTACCCTAATAAACATCCTTTTTAGTTATTAGATTGTGTACTTGTGTCTTATTTATCCATGACTGTTGAGTAGATTAGTAAAAATGCATAATATAATACAACCATTTGCATTACATGGAGGAATATATAGGAAATACATTTATCCGAAAACAAGTTCACGGTGGAATTGAAGGGTGAGTGATTCTGATGGTATAACATGCAATGGATAGTTGCTGACAGTAGCTTCACAGACTGAACTGTCTGAGATTACAAAAAAATAGAATAATTTTCATGATGGAGAAGTGGGATTCTTAGTTACTATGGAACAAGGATGACCTTGTGGTCAAAACATGATTTTAAGAATAGGCTGTACATCTCTCTCCTTCCTGAAGCACAGATGAGCCCCCTGACCTTTTACCTGTGTTCCTGATGTTACCTCTTTGTCTGGCAGCTGTAGCCTTTGGAAACCCTGTTTGGGAAAAGAGGTATGTATAAAAGCCTGTGTGTTGCATTTGGATTTTCTTGAAACAGTAGGTAATTCCATTTTTTCAGGGTGTCAGAGAGACAATTCCAGGCACGGGTTTATTTTTTATGCGTTTTTAGATAGTCTTTTTGCAGTTCTAGTACTTACACTGTTCTGCTTGATTGCTTGGGCAAACTCCATCTGAGCTGGTGCATAAATGACTGTGGGAAAGTGACAGTCAAAATTACCAGCCTGTTCTCTCTCTCTTGTTAAGGAGCAAAGATTGCTAATAAAGGCCTTGGAGGTTTCCAGTGAAGAGGAAATGATCTCTAGTGTCATTTGAACAGGTTTGCAGTTCTGAGCTTTGGTGCACATTAATGTTTTGAAAGCAGTGTGAATTCTAAAATCAAAAGTAGCTAAAGAACCTGGAAATGTACAGTGACTTCAGATGAAAGCAGATTACGCTGAACTACTGAATTTTCCATGGCTACAGTGATAATCAGCAACACATGCAAGACCAGTTTTATTTTATTAAACCTTAAAGAGAAAATAGCAAAAACTGATTTGGAGGAAAAAATGTGCATTTTGGTAATGGTTAAGTTTTTGGAGGCGGGTTTTTTTTTTGAAGTGAATAATGTTAAGCTGTATCTTCAGAGCTTCTGCTTTACTCCTGTTTTCAGTCCTCTTTCTTTGGCTTAATTTACTACCTTTGTGTATGTCTTCCAGTAACTTGTGAAGAGAGTAGGCTTGGAAGGAATTTTAGAGATCAGTGGTAAAGGATCCACAGCTGTATCTACTGTAATAAATATTTCTCTAGCTTGTGAATCTCTTGTGAAGGTGATTTCTCAACTTCATTGAGGAGCTACATTATGTCAGTTTATCACTACTGCTATTTAGAACTTCTTTTCCTAACCTGCCGCCTAACCTTCATGCCTAATTCAGCGAACTTTTTTTGCTGTTCTAGGGAATGTGAGGAATTGTCTGTCATGAGCATCGCTCGTAACAGCTTTTTATGTTCTGAGAGAACCTGTCCCGTCTCCTTAGGCTAACCTTTTTAAAGACTAAAAGTCTCTGGTCCTGACAGCCTATCTTAGCACAAATTGCTTATCATATCCCTGCTCTTGTTAACTTCCCTTCAGTTCTTTTCCAGCTTGTCTTTTGCAGTCCTCTGTATAGGGATTCACAAAACTGGACACAATATTCTGTCTGAAGCTGTACCAGTATCAGCAAATGATTTCTGATCTTTGTTTACAGAAGAATCTTAGTTCTCTGTGAGGTCTTATACAATGCACCTCCTGTTTATGCGTCCTAGACTGGACTTCTAGTCTGCCATAACCCCATATCATTTTCCGTTCTCTTCCTGCTTGGTCTTTATTCAAATTTTTATGTTCTGTGCATTTAACTTCTTTCAAAAGCGTATGTTAGTGGGGATTTTCCCCCTCTTTTTGTACTTGTCTTTGAGTTTCTTCTGATTGTATTTTTTTCAGGGTTTTTTTTCCTTCTTTTTGAGGTAATTTTGAATGCAGTAAAAAGCCTGTGCTCAAAACTCCAAGCTTAGTATCATTTGCTGAATTTATTTATTTTATTTTTACTTCTTAATAGATCTGTTTCTAATTCTGTTGCTTTATTGTGGTGATGAAAGTATTCTTTTTGACACAGTTTTCCAAGTCCTGATGATTATCAAACTCCTAATAATTACCTTTTGGACCTTTTCTCCATGATTTCCTATACCATATCTTTTTACTTTGCCAATGCAAACGGTGAGACTTACATTTTATTCCTATGTTAAGATGCTTTGCTTTATTGATTACGCCCTATAATCTGCCAGAAATCTTTTACATGGCACTGTTTTATCTTTGAGAAGAATACAAAAAACTTCAAACCATGGATCTCACATGTTAATCTTCTAGGTGTTTACAAGATGATTAATGTCTTGTTCCAACTCCCCATCCCCAAATATTCTGATCTGTAGTTTGGAAAACCCTATGCCTTTTAATAGGAGTGCTTTGATTTACCCTTTTCAGTCCTGCTGACCTCTCCTGTTCTCCTGAGTTTTCATAGTAAATCAATTAAGACAGTCTCTTTAAATACTGTGAGTGAATTTCAGTGGATCGTGCTGTCCTCAGCACATTTCTTCATGTATATAGTGACTTTCTTTAGGATTTGTTTTCATTCTTATCCCAGAAAGTATAGAAAACTGAAACCTGCTGTGCATTCTTTGTTTTTTGTAACTCTTAATGGATTTTTTGATCATTCTTAATATAAAGTATCTTCCATTATTTTCTCTTGTCTCTTGTAAACTGCAACTCATTATACCCCTTTGCCTTCCTGATCATTATTTACATGCTTTTACTGTTCCATAGTGGTGTTCCTTAATATCCTTCTTGTTGCATCTTGAATAGTTTTGTGATTATACTTTTGTGATTATACTTTTGTAAATATTTAGAGGGAAGCTATTTTTGGGCTGTTACCATCCTATCATTATCATTACACTTTCACGCTGTGCCTTTCAAATAGCAGGGGAAAATGTATAAAACCATTAAAATATGCATGTAGGATGCAGCACATAAGAGGACATATCTTGAGGAGTATTGCTTGTACGATGAAGAAAAACTTGCCTGTATTCAATAGCAGACAACATTAAAACCATTTCAGTATTTGTTTACCTTCATGTACAGAAGTCAGATTGTAAATACTTACATACTCATTTGTGGACAGTAGCTGCTCTTAGGTTTCTAAACTGTACATACTCAATAGTGTTAAAAAAAAAAATCTGTTAATGTAAAACTGTTAAAGAACTAGAATAGCAAGACCTCCCTACAATAAATGTCGGCTGCATTATCATGGCCCAGATGATTCCTTCACATTCTAATTACTAATCCTTAAGTAAGAGAAAGGTGAATTGCAGCATATCCTAGAGATCACTGAGTAGGACAGGCTTGGGAAAAGGCTGTATTTGCCTTGCATATTACCTTTCAGTTGTTTTTTGTGTTGTATGCTGTTAGTGAGCTGATCACCTTTGCATCCAGACATAGCTTCTGTGGTATGAAAAGAAGTAATCGCTCAGGAAAGACCAGAATTATTTAAGGGTCCCATTGGCATATGGAAGAACATAGTGGAGGTTTAATCCTGGTGAAGAGTCATTAGATGCTCACTTCCTGTGTTCATGGATTTGGGAAGTTCTGCCTTTAAAAGCACTTAGGCCCAGATAGAAAAGTGTAATGTGATGTTACAAGACTTTTCTATCCTTACTTTTTGCTGCCGCATATTTTATTAAATTTTGTTTGAGAATTTGGAAGAGGGAAGGACTATTGCCTTGGTTTTCTTGTAAGTAATGGTTTAGTGAAATTTTGATAGGCTCTCATGCGTGTAGGTTGGAAGGGAACCTTGAAGGATCATCTAGTCCAACCCCTTGTCTGTGGGCAGGGACATTTTTCACTAGATCAGGGTTTTTACATTGTCCAGTTACTGCAGGATTATGAATTGTTTTCTGAAGTATCTGAAACCTTTTCTGTTCAATCATCTCACTTTTTGGCCTTTAGTTTTATTTTTTTCACATCATGAAAGTGAGGAATAAATCAAAATAGCCAAAGCTGCTTTTGACAGCCAGTGGAGTTTACATGTACATACCAATGTTAGACAGGCAAACAGTTACTTTAACATCAGAAACTCTTGTCAGCACAGCATGGTTTAATTTGGTGAGAGCTTCTGTGGGATTCCCTGGAATTGATATTAAGCTCATTATTACAAAGCTACTAGTATTTTTCCCTAATACTGACCTTTTAGTCAGAGAAGAGCATAAACATTTAGTTCCTGTATCTTGTGAACTTTTCTTGCCTGTTTCTGCTTTGGTTCATTCAGGTCGATAAAAAGTGCAAACTACTTGCAGGGAAAGCCAAGCTCCATGTTGTCCACTGAGGGTGACTCTCTCTGCTCCTCATGTAGTAGGAAAATGTTGCAACTTTTATCAAGTTTGGTCTTTTCTCTTGGAAAATGTTTTAGCATGTTTGCCATGAGGAAAAGGCTTTTGATGGGGGCAGATCTGTCTTTGCCAGTGATGCGTTTGTTTGGAAGCTGCTATTTTTGGCCTGTTAGCTTCTGAGTCTTTTGTAATAGCAGAAAGAGGAAGTGGACAGTGAAATCCCTTTAATAGCATATTTCCTGGTTGAAGTGACTTATCCATGAGGCCTAGACAGAGGAGACGTCATTTCCTGGATTATTTCTCTTCAGTCTCAACTGTCTGTTTTACTGCGTAATCTTTTGACCCAGCTTCTTAATTGTAGTGAATTTTTCTGTTTAGTGATATAAACTAGGTCTTTCAATGAAAATGTTAAGCTTTAAGGAAACAACTTCTGACAAAATGCTAGCATGCAAGACGAATCTTTCATAAACTACATGTTGATATGAACTTGAAATCTCTTACGTTAAAATTTTGTTTAACAGCTTAAAATCTTGTCTTTGAAAGAGTATGACAATGAGGTTTGTTCACAGGCATAAAAAAAATTTGACACACTTGCTGTTCCTTGTGATGATGATACTGATCACCTCTCTCTGTATCTGGCTGTGTTCTAGAGTTAGGACACTTCCAAAGAGCTAAAATAGTCAGTTGTGCTGTTGTCAAATTTCCATTCATTAATAACTACTTGTGAAAATTGTTACCAGCAGTCCATGAAAAAGAGGCAGAAATAGCTAATTAAAAATCAGCTGCAAATATATTTCCCAGTTTGTATAGCCCACAAAAAAGCCATGTAATCCAAATGACATGGGGAAGAAAAGTGACATCTGAAATGATAGTACACAGTTCAGTTTAAATTGGAACTTACGATTGGTTTGGACTTTGTAATCCAGCTTCACTAAAATTTTTGTCGGGGTGATAACTTTATTCTTTCCCCTGATGTTTTGCATAAGATAAAGTCAAGCACACTATATATGGGTTTCTTGGTCAACCGCTAAAATAACTTCACATGAAAAACATTAAGACATCAGGTGACCTCACCTCTCTTCCCCTCCAAAATAGGAAGAACAAAAATATGCCTTGCTGGTTTTTGTTAGCACAGACTGCTTTTACATCTCCCTTAAGATGTCTACCCAATTGTTCGTGATCATGAGAATATTTTCTCAGTAGCAGTGAAAGAAGAATGTTGGAGTTTGGTGCTGTGTGCAGACTGCCATCTACTTGGAATTGATACTTCATTGAGCTAGGTAAATCCTAAAAGGTGGCCCAGCTGTTCCCATCAGGGCATTCAGCATGATCCTTCTCTACATGTTGCAGGGTAAGGATCCATATTTCTGCTGACACACTGTGCTGCAGAATGAGGTGCCCTTTTTTGAAGGTGGTGTTTGCCAAATAAAAAGTAATATAGATTCTATTATGTTATTTTGCAGGAAGTCATCTCAACTTAGTGCTTTCTGTTGGATTCGTCCAGATTATTGGGCAATACCTGTGCAATTCATGTAGTGACTAGTCCATAAGTGTATAACGACTTTGTTCCTTTGGTTTTATTGTATCTTCTGTAAAAGTGTCATATAACTTAACAATAGGTAGTAAGTCTTCTGTCCCTCTGAAAGATGAGAATGATGTCCTGATGCATCACTCCCTTATCCTTCATGTCTTGCAGGAACTGTTGTGGTCAAGGCTGAAATAATCCCTATATATACTCTGTTATTAAAGCAACTGCTGTGCCTTCTTGACTGACTTCCCATTTGCTTATTTACACTGTCCTATGCTTCTTTTTGTTAGGGAGTTCTAAAACTTGATGTGTAAGACCTTTATAACAGTTCAGGTTACATAGAGTCAAGAGTAAAATTTCTCTGTGCACCAGTGGAAATATTATCAGTGTTAAATCACAGAATGTTTGAGGTTGGCAAGGACCTCTTTATGCTGTCTAGTCCAACACCCTGCTCATTGCAGGGTCAGCCAAAGTAGGTTGCCCAGGACCGTGTCCCGTCAGGTTTTGAATATCTCCACTGGTGGAGAGTCCCCAACCTCTGGACAATTTGTTCCAGTACTTCATCACTCTCACAGGAAAAAAGTGTGGTGTTCAAATAGAATTTTGTGTGTTTTACCTTGTGTCCATTATCTCTTGTCCTGTCAATGAGCACTGCCTTTTCTTCAGTCCTTGCCACCAGGTACTGACAGACATTGATGAGGTCCCCTGCCCTGAGTCTTCTCCTCTTATGCTGCGGAGTCTCAGCTCTTTGAGCCTTTCCTCCTTTAAGAAATGCATTAGTGCCTTAATCGTACTGGTCCTTTGCTGGACTCACTCCAGCAGGTCCCTGCCTTTGGTAATTTGGGAGCCCAGGAGTGAACACTGCACTCTAGGTGTGACCTCATCAGTGCAGAGTAGAGAGGAACCTGTTGTTCCCCAGGACCCTCAGGTGCTTCTTTGCAAAGCTGCTCTCCCGTTTGTCAGGCCACAGCCTATACCTGGTGCCTGGCTTTTTTCCTCTCCAGCAGCAGGACTTGGCTTTTCCCCTCACTGAACTTTGTGAAAACCTTCTCTGTCCAGAGAAGTGCCAGTGCAGGGGTGCACTGCTGGTGCCTGGCCCCGACTGGACTTTGTGCCAATGATCAGTCTTCTGGGCCGAGTCTTTCAGCCAGCTTTTAATCATTAGTCTAACCCGTACTCCATCAGCGTGTCTGTGACACTTCCCAAGACACTTTCATTTGTTAGGAGGTAAAAATAAATAAATACAATACCTTCATTTTGAAAATGGTCTTAACTGTTAATGCGTTTTGTGGTGAAAAGTGCCATCTCCACAGATGAGGTGGTCTTACTTTTGTATGTGCTTATTTAGGACAAAGTGGCATACAAAATATATTTAATAATCTTAGGCCTTGTCTTTTAATCTCTCCCGATGTTACTAAAATGAATATAATAACTTTAGTAATATTTGCAATAAATTATACCTTCCCAGATATATTAATAAAAAAATATAAGATCAGCAGGTTGTTAGCTATAGCCTCAGTTATTAAGAAGATTGCAAAGCTGTCTACTTCTGTTGGCTTCCTATGAATAAACATGATGTGGTCTGTGACTTAAATCTCTGTGATGCCCTGTCAAGGCTCAAAAACCTGAAAAAGCAGTCTCAGGATTTTGTTCTTAGGGCAATGAATAAAGCCGCCAGTTCAGGCTGAACACTGGAGCTGCTGACAATGAATTGTCTGACTCCTCTTAGTATCTGAAACTAATTTTTAGTTTTATTTGTCCCTGTGTAACTGGAAAGGTCTCTGTGTTTGAAGAGTAATTTTCTAAAGTTTTTCCAGGTTGCAGAAAGGTGGAACTGAGTTAGGTCTTGTAACAGGCATTTAAAATACTATTTTTAGTTTAGCTTTGATGATCTCATCCCTTGCCATTTTAAGAGTCTCAATTGTTTTCTGTTGAGGCATTGATAATGGGTAGCAGAACGGCATGTAGAGTTCTGGCTTGCCTTCTGTTGAGTCACTTAGAAAAAGTATTCTAGTCTTGTGAGCCTGAATTACATGGTGAATTGTCTTCTTAAGTTTAGGTCACTACTTGCTTCCAAGGAAAATGTGTGGTTGGTTTTTGAATGTCCAGAATGAGAAGGTAGAGAGACTTTGATCAAGGCAATAATATGAATATACAAACATAAAGTCTTTGCAAGAAAAGTGTAACAGAAGTAAGAAAAATGGATTGACTGAACTCAGCATCTTAAATCAGTGTTTAATGAGTAAGATTACTTACTGATTAAGATTAAAACTACTACTCCAGTTTAAGTCCCAGTGCCACTAATCAGTGGTAATATAGCTGTACTGTTTATAGAACGTGGAGCCAGTCAGTGTGTGTTGGCTCCTCTGCTGGTTTATAAACATACTTGAGAGCTTGTTTGATTTGCCTACTAGGAATGTAATGCATGCTTGAATAATATATAATCAATCTCAGTGCAGTAATTTTAGGAAAGTTGTTAATTAAGATTTTAGAACTCAATTAACTTATTTTTATTTTTTTTTCAGGATGGCTTGAATTCTTTGGTCCTTGATCTGGATTATCCAGCGCTGAGAAAGAACAAGAACATTGATAATTTTTTAAATAGATGTAAGTTGCAAGTGGCCCTTAAACAATGACATTGTTGTGATCTCAGTCATAAGAAGTTGAGTGGTCAGAAACGCATTGCCCATGGTTTTTGTACTAATTTTTGTAACTCTGAGTTTCAGAAGGCTTTGGAGGACCATTTATCACAGAGAGAAATTTCATTTTAGGGAGTTATATTGTGAAAATATCTTGGAAAATACCAGCTGTAGATTTTCATTTTCCTACATACAGTTGGAAAAATCCTTTTATGATATTTTCTTATCTTACGTATGTGTAGCTACGTAAGTTGCTAAGCATATCCTAGTTATTATTCTTCAGGAATTTATTACACTGAATGTCAGCACTGTTTATATAGTCATCGTTAACCTAACAGAGAAGCCTTCTGTGGGTTTTTAAAACTAAGTTGCTGTACCTTAAAATCTGTTGGTTCAATTTTGAACCTTTGCATAAATGTTTGTGATTCTCCCCAAATTAATTGTAGACAGGATCTTGGGGTTTATTAAGCATATGATTCTACATCAGAGTAGCTGTATTTTGTGGTTTTGAAGTGCTTTCTATCTATGTATATAAGCAGAATCTTTTTTCGTGTAAAAATAGCAGATTATTTGTTTGAAAATGTAATTTGGAGTGAGTAAGCCTTCCTGGAATAACTATGCTTTGTAGTGAGCTTATTTTGAGATACATATTTAAAAAAAAAAAACTTTTCTATTGCATATGTTAAGGTTACTGCAGATGCAGTCTTACCAGCAACTCCTTTTTAAATTCTTTCCTGGTAAGAGCTGTGTGTGTTTGCCCTCTGTTTCCCTGGGACTCTTTGGAATATTCACTCACACTCCTCACTTAAATGGTGGCTGGTGTTGTAATTTGTAGTGAGTTCTTTGTTTGGAATTCAGTGCTTCTTCATGAGGTTTAGCAGAGCCCCTTAGATGGACATACAGCATTTACAGTTGCCAGTAAAGTCTCACTTGGAGAAATCACTTGAAATACAGTAAATAAGAAACAACAGATTAGGACGTAGAGACATGTCTTGGGATTATTTTCGGTTTGAGTTCAAAGGAATTCAAGCAGATATTTGTTAAAGAAAGGGTCCGTAACAGCATTTCAGGTATCTTTGTTACTTGCAACTGAGCATTGTATGTGTAAAGTGAGAGGAAAGCCCTACAAAAATGATGTAAACAACATTTATCAGCAACTTCTATGAGCTGGTCATATTTGCTTTTACATTACTGTTATGCAATAGAACAAAATTAGAAGCCTTTTTCTGATCAGAAGACCAGTGTCCTTTGACTATCAGAAACAGCAACTGTGGGAAAACAATTTAACCTCAGGAACAGGTTGGGGTTTTGTTTGTTATTTGATTGGTTGGTTTTTGTTTGTTTACTTGTTTGTTTTCTGCAGCCCCTGAATATTCTTGCTGTCTGTCTTCCCTTTTTTGAAGGCCGTTGCTCCTTCTCCTCCTTTACATTCTCTCTCATTGTTGTAGTAAAAATTTTTAAGTATCTGATGTGACGTGGAGGCTACCAGCTAGGTCAGAAACATGAAAATGTACTTTTGTTCACAATTTTATTACTGCCTTTTTATTGTTAAATCAGCTGACAGTATACAGTTGAAATAGCCAGATACTAGTTAAAAATTTTTTGAGGTGTGTTACCAAAACATTCACAGTAGTTAATAAAGAGTTCAAGGGTGCACTTCATCCTTACCTGTTCAACTTTAAAAAAAGCATGCAAGACCTGACTATTTTGGCCATTATATCATGTGACCGTGCATCTCTTAAGAACCATGCATGTAACTTCTCTCCTGTTTCTGTACTGACTGGGAGAGAATGAAAAATAGTGCTGCATATCTTCTGTGATTTACACTTTGGGAAAAAATAAATTTTGAAATGAGAATTTTGAAAATATTTGAGGCTGGTAATATTTTGATATTGCAAAAGAAAGAATCGGTCTTGCCACAACGATTCATTTCAAAGTCCTTTCCACCACAGGTATTGGTATGGTTTGTTATGTACCACACAGGGGAACTGAGCAAAATTAATGCAGAGTGGGGTGGTTCGTTTTTTCTTTTTGTTAAAACTAGTCAGGCAAAAGAAAAGCAAAGACCAGTTTCTGATTTTCATTTCACTTCACTAATACTTGTGCTAGCACCAAATGAGCCACTCAGGTACAGGAAAAAAACAGGACAACTGGGTTCTTACTGGGATTGCCATTTTATGCAGTTTAAAATTGCTGAACCCGTAGCTCAGGTCTTCTTCGAAACTGTTCTGAGGGTAGCAAGTATCAGTGGAAAGAGTGTGGCACATGCTTGCTGAAGCCTCTTGCTACCTTGGGCTTGGAAGAAAAGTTGGGAGCTGTATTGAGAATTTATGGAACTGTAAGTTGTTGCTTTCTTAGGGTAAGGAACAGGGAGTTCTTGTCTCTTGTGATTTTTCTCAGCATCTGAAGAACTGTCGCAAATGCCCAGCTGAGAACTACTGTCAAAAGGTTCTGACAGGCTCTGATGAGCAGTCTGTGCCAGGGGCCTGGAGCCTGCATCCTGCCTCAAGGCTTCCTGAGGCAACCAGGGAGAGGTGGCAGGGTCTCCTGTGAGTTACACCGTGCTGCACAGTGAGGCAGCTGAGGCAGAGTCACTGCCATTGTTTTAATCTGTATTACACAAGTCCACAGAAATTGTGGAGAACCCTAAATAATCATCACACTTCCAGTCAGTTTAATCGCTTAGTTCTTCCACAATAACACTTTGAGAAAGGAATTTTTTTTCCCACCACATTCTCAGGGGTTTGCATACACCCTACTTCCAACCTACGTCAAGTCATTACTATTCAGGTTAATGTTTTATTAGTAGCTTATTTTAATTTAAAAACGAAATAGTTTGCACTTCAGCTGAGACATTAATTTATGTTCAGCTCAACTCGTAGTTGCAGGCTGAAACTCAAATGTTTCAAGTAATTTCACAAAGGCAATTTATTAATTATCCATACTTGTAGGAGTTTGGTGTATTCTGTTTCTGTGACCACTTTGCAGAAGCACCTCTTCACTTGTTTATTATGCAAGAAATTCTTTAATTGCCTGCTCTCCCTTACTATTCTGATTTCTTACCACTTTCTCTAAGGTATTGAACCAAAGTGGAGCCTGTGTTTGTTATAAGAGGCACATTAAATATCTCATATGATAAAACCATTCCTTTTCAGGGATTCTGATTTAAATTGCTGTGTTTTCCAGAGTATTCATGGAACAGGAAAGTGTAATGCAATATTTAATTCCTAGAACAATGAGAGGAATCTCATAGTCCTCTGAGAGCAAAAACTAATTTGCTTATTTTAGAAAAGAAGGTTGAGTTTTTCAGCATCGGCTTGGTGTAACAGATCATTCTTGGTCTTTTCCTCTTCTGTCATCTAGGCAAAGACAATTGGTTGAATAAATTCTTCCAAGTCAATTTTTCTGGCATCTGAGATTTGCCAAGTGTTGAATCATGTCTTAGTGGCTTGTGCCTTTTTTGGTGGCCTCCCATTCAGATGCAACTTAGTCTTAAATAGTTAAATAGCAGGTTTAAGCAACAGTTGAAAGCATTTAATCATATTTAATCTTATCATCCTGAATAGATGGGCACAAAGAGTGGATTTTGAGTAAGTCCAAACAGCAGAACAGAGAGTGGTGCCATCTTGACTCCCTAAATGGATCTGTGATTTTCTGTGCATTATTCAGCATCACTCAAAAGTTGAAAACTTGTGTTGGTAAAATGATTTGCTGATATTATGTAGTTGGCAGACTTGTAAAGTGTAGTGACAATGGGCGTATTTACAGTAGAAGGGACTTCTAGTACAGATGTGGCACCTGTGCATCAGTTTTTCTATACTCCCTGAATAGACCTCCTGGAAAGTTCCTTTGGCCATTTTCCTCTCCAGGCAGACACTGCTTACTTGGAAGACTTATCTGTTAAGATTAATTTCTTGCAAAATTAACAGTTCTGGTCCTTCCCTTGCATTTTGTTATGTCATTTGAAGTTGCTGAATCCTGCCCAGCAATGTGGTTACCAACAGGAATGTGTTACCCGGTGTGGTGTGAGTGCCTCCCAGGGCTGCAGCTTTGTGTGCTCTGGGCTTCCTGTCAGCAGCACTGATGAAATGTCAGATGCCAAGAAGAACCTTAGAAATTTAGTGCACTGTAGAACTTCCACTGAGTTAAGAGCTAATTGCTCCTCTGGTTTTCTCTTGGCTTCTCTAAGGCAGCTCCCTGCCAGGTCTTTGCAGTCGTCTCAGCGGGTTGGGCTCCAGTTCCATTCTTAATGTTCTGGTAAGAGTAGGGATGGAAGAGGTATCAAATAACCAACTCTCCCAAGCAGAGCGTGGAAGCCACAGTGTGTAAGACAGAATGTCTTAGATGTATAAACAAGTTATATGTCAGTGTCATTAACCACATTGCCTTTTGCGTACTTAGTAGATACAAAGCAATTCAGTCCTGCCATCAGGCTTATTTTCATTATGTTAGGGATGTGTTCTCTGCAAGCCAGAGGGCTGCTGCTTTCTATTTCTCTGTGTTCTGCTCTTTTCCATCCATGCAAGAGAACGTACTTCTCGTGTCCCCTTTTCGTTTCTCTGAGGGAAGAAGCGTTACCCTGTCTGGAGCTGTGCCTTCTAGTTCCTCCTGATTCTGCACAGTCTCCAGAAGCTGCTTCTTCTGCACACACCTTTGACCAGACACTATGGATGCACCCCTAATTACTTTGGTCTTTCTGTTGTGCTTTCTCTTTGGTTTTGTTCAGCTGAGGGATTGCAGCACTTCCTGGCTGTACTTCAGTTTAACTTCTGGCTGGACTTCTGCCTAGGGCAGCAACTTTTGACTTAATGTACTCCATAGCATTGACTGACTGTGTCTGATCTGTGGGGTAAAATTGCACTCCCTTGCAATTTTATTCCTCATGTATGCACTCCTCAGAATTGCTTGATACACATTCTTTTTTTTTTAAGGAAAACAGTCCACATAGGAATTTTTTTTTTTTTTTTTTTTTTACTTTAAAAGGCAGAAAAGTTTGGGTTTTTCCCTCTTCCCCATCCCCCTTTACTGTCCTAGACAGGTATTTTTTCCTTTTTCACAAGCATTTGCAACCTTCATCCACATTCTTGCTGCCAGCCGTCAGTGACTGATCCAAACACTCTGCCCTTTCAGAAAATGAAAGTTTAAAGGTTATAGTGCCATTTTCAAATAGTAAACCAAAAGCTGTCTTTAAACACTCTTTGTATCTAGCATTCCTGTGTTAAAGAAGAAAACTGAGTCATAGATGATGGTATTCTCATGATTTAGGACTTTCACTCAAACGTCACAATATTTCTCTAAGATTCCATTGCATCTTGGGGCTGAGGAGTCCATTAATGCCTTCCTTTAAACATAACATTTTTCTTCTGCTGGGCTTTGTGTTGTGCATATTCATGAGACACGTGCATACAGATACCAAAATTCGTGAACTCATCTGTGTAAAATCTCAAAATTTAGACCGCTACTAGAAGGCTACTGTTGGAAAGGTCTCCTGCACCCTGAATTAGATCGCGTTATGTGATATATGAACTAAATCTTACAATTCACTGTGTTGCAATTATGACGTGGCTTCAGGGTTAATCTAAGTTTGCCTTCTTGCACCCCAGTTTTTTGTTTCAGATTAGTTCCATGCATTGATTATCTGTTCCATATCTGTAAGATTTTATGCCAAAATAGACAATCCATCTGTGTAACTGATACCTTCACAACACTTGCATCCCTATGTGGTGTTATTATTAACTGAGATTATTAAATTTCAGTTAAAGGAGTTAGGAGGGGTGGCCTCATCGCTCTCTAAAGAGGGAGAAAATGGAGAGTGAGGTGCTGAGCTCTTCTTCCTGGGATCCAGTGACAGGACATATGGGAATGATCCAAAGCTGCACCAGGGGAAGTTCAGACGACATCATGAAGCATTTCTTCACTGTGAGGGTGGTCAAACACTGGAACAGGCTTCCTTGAGCGACAGTCAATGCCGCGAGCCTGTCAGTGTTTAAGAGGCATTTGGACACCACCCTCAACAACATTTAACTGGCGGTCAGGCAGTTGGAGCGATGGTCACTGTGGGTCCCATCCAGATTAATGTTTTCTAGTCTGTTCTGTTCTCTTCTATTCTTCTATTCTTCTATTCTATTCTATCTTTCAGCAAAGCAAGTAGGATTTCTCCATTCTCAGTGGTTGTTTCATATGGTTTTGGGTTTTTCATTGCTTATTTGCAGTATTTAATACTTGAAGAGTTTCACTGGAGCTGTAGTAACTTTGTTTATAATTTCCACCTTCTACAGAAGTATTCCTGTGAGTTTCTGCTCAGAAACTGAGCCGCATAAAACTACACACTACTTTTTAATGTGTTTAAATCCCTGCTGTCTCATTTCACATATCTGAAAACATTGAAACGTCTCAGAAACATTTAAAATAAACTCTTGTCATTCCCATGTCTCATGAGATGTAACACTGTATTCAAACATGTACCTGGACATTCTCTGCGACTTCAAGCTTGCTGATGTTCTTTTTCTACTGCTGCTTCCTGTGAATTTGTATTTATCCTCCTTGTCTAGTGCCAGGGCTTCTGATCTGCAGTTAACTTTCAAACACAGTATTCCCTTCTCAATCTGCAAAATTAATTCACATTATTAAGAAAAACAATAAACTTGGTGTGGGTGAAGCACTGTTTCTTTCCTATGCTTTTGGTCTAGGCTTTCATGATTCATTGTAGAAACAACACCACAATTCTCTCAGCTCCTTTTCCTGTTGACACACTGAATTACTTTACTCTTATTAGTACACTGAGCGTAGCAAATTTGTTAACTTTCAGAGGTTTTAATTGCCTCTGCCCTTAGAAATTTACTAGCAGACTATTCCCTCATTGTTAACATTAATCTCTCCCCTTCCCTGTCACATCCAGTCTTTTCCTCAGAAGAAGAAATTTACAGTTGCATTTTTGTGTTCCACAGATTAGGAAGGATCTCTGGAGGCCAACTGGTCCAATTCTCTGCTCAAAGTCAAACCGATTTTGATGTTATATCAGATTGTTCAGGTTCTTTTGCAGTTGAATTTTGAGAATTTCCAAAGACGGAGGTTTTGCAACTCCTCTTGACAGTCTGCAGCTTTCCCCAATTCTTACTGTTCTTTTCCTACAAAATAGGGTTTCTGGTATCTCATCTTCTCTGTTGACTCTTGTCCTTTCACTTTGTACCCCTTAGAAGTAAGGCCTCACTTCAACTTCTGTCGAGGCCAACTATTTATCCATCCTGAAGAAATCCAGTTCTCTCACCTTCTCTTGAGCATTATGTGAAGCATCTTGGTGGCCTTCCATGAAGCTCCGGAATGTTTTGGTATTTTTTGTGCACTGAGGACCCCAAAGTTAGTCATAACATTTCACATATGGTTTCACAAATGACAAATAGAGGAGGAAATCTACTTCCCTCAACCTACTGGCTGTGCATTTACCAACACATACTTGCACAGTCAGTGCAAAGGCTGGCTCCTTGTTCCTCTCTGCTTGGCTTGTTGTGCACCAGGGCTGTCAGGTCCTCTTTGTCATGGTGCCTTCTAGCTGGTGAGTGCATCCTGTTCTGTCATGTGGTGCTGTTCCATCCCAGCTACAGGACTCTCCACTTGAAATTGTTGAACTCTGAGCTTCCTCTCAGCTCATTACTCATCCTGTCTGGGTCACTCGTGGAAGCCACCCTGCCCTCCAGTGTATCAGCTTTGAACTTAAAACCAGTAGCTGTGACTCCAGCAACTTTTTCACTCACCTGGTAATTCCTCTGTGCAATCCATATCAGCCTGGTTTGGCTATAAAGATACTTTGAGATGCTGTATTGGAAGTCATGCTGCAGTCAAGGAAATGTACTGCTTTCCCTTTGTCCACCGAGACAGACATCTCGTCATTGAAGGAAATCAGGTTTGTCAAACACAGTTCGTCCTTTTTAGATCCATTCTGGCTGTTCTTATCCTTCCATGTGCATCATGTTGTTGGAAGTGGATTCCAGAAGGATTTTGCTTCGTGATCATCTTGGGCAGTGTGGTCAGGTTGCTGTTCCACCCTGTAGCCTCCTTTTTGCCCTTCTAGAACATGGACATGACATTTGCCCTTTACCAGTCATCACCTTCCCAGGTTGCCATGACCTTTCAAAGGTGACAGAGAGCAGCCTGGTAATGGTCTTGACTGGTTTCTTCAGCAGACTTGGATGCGTCCTGTTGTCTCATGACCTGATGTATGCCAGGTTTGCTTCACTGGTCTTTAACTCTTAACTTCCTCTACTGTTATACTGTGCTGCCCCACACTCTGCTGTTGGCTTCGAGGAACTGGGAGGCCTCTGAGGAGGTCTTGAGAGTGAAGTGAAACAAAAAAGGCATAAACTGCCTTGATCTTCTCCATGTCCCTGGTACTAGATTACCTACCTCGCTGAGAGCAGTGGGACCATATTTTCCTCATTCTTTTATTGCCAATGGATTTATAGAAGCTCTTGTTTCTCTTCATAATCTTGGCTTTCCCAATTCCATCTTTGCTTGTTTGGGAGGTTCCTGCTGGGTAACCCATCTCATCTTCCATGTTCCAAACCTTTACCTTTTGTGTTTGAGTTGAGGCAGAGGTTGTCCATTTATCCAGACTGGCTCCCTGCCATTCCTGATCAATTCCTAGCTAACTAGAACAGACTGTTCTTGTGCTATGAACACGTCATCTTTGAAGATCAACCCACTCCTCTGCCCTTCACCGCAGCTTTTCACAGGATACTGCCAGTGAGTTTTCCAAACAAGCCATAGTCTGTTCTCCTGAAGTCCAAGGTCTGCTATTTTCCTTCTTCAGGTCTGTTTGAGTCTTAAATTCCACCATTTCACAGTTGCTTCTGCCAAGTCTGCCACAGACTTTGTCTTGCTGATCCAGTTTGGTCTTGTTTGTGAGTAATAAATCAGAGTGCCTCCCTGATTTGGCTTGTTGCTTGTTTGGAAGAAAAGAAGTATTCCTGATGGTCAGGCATCTCCTGGATTGCTTGTAGCCTGCCAAGCTGTTCTTCGTGAATATGTAGGAATGGTTAAGCTATTTACTAGATGTTCTTATCATTAACTCCCTTAGACCGTGTCGTCTTTAATGTCATACTGGATTAACTATCTCTGATCCTTTTTTTCCCCCTGTATTCAGATCTGAGATCCTCTTTAATGCCTTTCTAGGGATAAAATTCCATGGTATTTGACCCTAAACAGGTATCTCTCAATATACACCTCTACCTCTCTGAATATAAGCATCCACAGCTTTTCATACAATTTCCTGCTCTTCCCTGGTAGTTCTTGCTCCAGCCACCTGTTTTGCTTTGTTTTGTTCTTCCTCTAAGCGTGTGCAGGGGCTTGTCATGCCTAAGATTACCTCCAGTATTATGGATTCCATTCATCGATTCCATTACCTTTTGTCCTTGTAATAAGAATAGATTTTATTTAGCTAGGAATGCACTCATAGCATGCTTCATTTACAAAATGAAAGAGTCTAGGACCTTGTGTGCTTTTCAAACTTGTCAGAATTTCACTGTTTCCCCTTTTACACATTCTCATAACTGCTGATAAGACACATATTGACAGGCAGAGCTTATCTGCAGAATGCCGAACAGAGCATTGTAGACTTAATTTTAAGCAGTGAAGTATACATGTGGTGAACCCCAAAACAGCACTTTGAGATGGCCTGCAGTTACATACACATACGTAAACTTGAATCAGTGTTTCGTACGGAATGGATGAGTGGATGTGCAGCCAGATCTTTGCATGATCTACAGTTGTACGTGAAGGTCACCAAGTTACATTCCTCACCATTTGGCTGCTGTTGAACCCTCGAGGTGTGTAGGAGCAGGTTGCACCCTCTGTGCTTTTTGCGTACCCTACTCCACCTCGACATTGTCAGCGGAGTGTCAGTGAATCCTGAGAGCACAGTGCGTAGCAAGGAATGATTGAAAATTCCAAATAGGCATCTCCGGCTCTCTTCATTACCAGAGTCTTCCCATAAGCTTGTGAGTGATTATTAGAGGTTTGAAATGAGAGTCAGCAAAATGTGAAAGACATTTCAGTTGTTACAGCTAAAGGTACAGGGTTAATGGTTTCCAAAGAATAACAAAAGAGCGTATTAATAGTTACTGCACATTTCAAGAATTACCAAGAAGGGTCTAAACATTTGAATAAAAATAGCTTATTTTTACTCTAAGTGAATAGCTAAAATTCTTGTATTCTGTTAATACAAGCATTATCACAACTTCTGTTTGATTTGTTTTAGATGAGAAGATTGTGGAAAAAATCCGAGCTTTACAAATGAAAGCTGAAGACTATGATGTTGTTAAGGTGATTGGAAGAGGGGCTTTTGGAGAAGTGCAGCTGGTAAGAATGTAATGATTTAATGTTTAGACAGATTAACAGCATTAGCCAAAACCTTCCTCAGTCTTCATGTTTTGTATTCTAAAATTCATTCTTAAAAAGAACGAGTGTAATTTTCATTGTATTGTGAGGTCGTTTCTGTGCATAGTAAACAGTAAATCTGAATTTAAAACAGGATGGATAGGAAGGGAAGAACTCGGGAATCAGTTTGCCATCCTTAGATCAAAACCAAAAAGGCAGTTCATGGCAATTCTAAACTTTTTGGCCACAAGTATCACTGTATAATAATATCTGAAACGGACGAAAGAGCAAGCGAACACTGCAACAAAAGATTTTTGTTTTATTCTTATAATTGTGATGCTTTGTATTATATTTAAGTGACTTGACTCACAGGATATTTAAAAGATTCTTTTCTTAACATTGTCCCCTTGACATTGTATGCAATATAATATCTAAAGTATGAATGGGATTACTTTTAAAATTTGTATTGTAGAGAAATTCTGTTATAAAAAGAAGGTAATCAAACTGCAAAAAGTAACACACAGTCTGATTTTCATTTAATTTTGATTTTTCCAGGACTTCCAAGTACTACTATGTGATAAATGGCACAAAAATGTAAACATATGTATAAGATGGATTGATATGTCAGTTTTGAAGTAAGCATTGGATGTAAGTGCCAGATAGAATCTAGAATGCAAACATTAGGGACTAGTTGTCATGAGCTAACAGATAACTGTACACCAGCTGATCCATGGTGATTTTCTGTGTGAGCATTTTTAGAGGAAGAGAGGTGTGAAGCGAGTCAATGGAAAGGGGAGCAAGTGATTTCCTGAAATTGAGGCTTGTTATCTTGTTACCACAACTTTTGTTGTTACTTGTTGATGTGGAGCTGGCATTTTACTGCTCTGTGTTAATTTTGTACTACGAAGCTGGGAAAATCACATTGTCTTGTAATGTATAACCATTTTGGAAAATAAAAAGATGTGCTGCAGTTTCGTTGAGGAATGTGGTAAGAGCTAAGCTGTGAAGGGCTTATAGGAGGTACACAGTGTGTATAATGGCTATAAATTTATGATCCATTTATAAAATTCTTGGTATTTTCTGTATTAGTGTTGGTGAAATTTGTTGGAACTGGGAAAAAAAAAATGCTGTGACTAGCCTAATATTATTTGCATGACTCATGGGTAATTTGCAAATTTAGATATGATAATGTGGCAGATAGCAACATCTAATCAGCAATTTTTATTCATCTATGTAATTTTTTAAGACACCTTCATCCGAGTCTTGTAACATGAGAATGTAGCACCCTCTTTCCTATTTCTGTAAGGGTCATTTACATTTTGTTTTTATCCAGAAGGGTGAACAAAGTATGGAGTGGAGTATTTCCAAAAATCCTCATTTTCTAACAAGACTTAAAAGACCTATTATGTATCTTTTTATGATTTTATGTCCTTGTTGGCAAGAAATTAAAAACAAAACCAAATCCTTCAGCGGAACCTTACTTTTGTTGTTTTGCTGCTGCAAGGTGTTTGTAAGAAAGCAGTCGCATCAAATAGTTTATTTTAAAGTCTTCTGTTAGACATTGGTATCTTTACATTAATCCACAGGTAGCGGTGAACAGAGACATTCCTTGTGCACTTGCATGTGAAGTCAGTGAAAAATCAAGTTGTAAGGAGCAGAGTTCCTCGTCCATTTGTTGAGGGGGTGGGAGATGAAAAAGAGAAAGTCCCAATAACAGAAGTCATGTGCCATTTTTAGATGTCACAGTCACATATTTGCTGGAAGCATCCAAGAGGATTGTATTTTTAATGTGCTTCAAAACTGAAAGTACATTGTTTTCATATGTGTATTTCTTAAGAACAGAAGGGTTTTTCTAAACCATTTTCATTTTCTTTTTAACATTTCATTTCAAATAGAAGTTCCTGATTTGTTCTGGAACTTCTTTTTCTTAATTCACCACGTCATGCCCAATTTAAATTTTTAAGAGATGATTTTTTGTATTATACATACTGCAGTTGGGCACTTTGAGGGATCCAAAGACAAACTTTATTTTTCATTTGCCCAGCCTTTAAAATGTAATGACAAAATACCTAGTAACCTGGTCATACAATGATGGGGTTTGGGTTTCATTGTTGTCATGGGGTTTTTTTTAAATATTCAATAAGCACTACAAAAAAAGCAAGAATCCTTGGTATTGGAAGGGAACTTCTGTGTGTTCATATAGAGGTTTTCTGTACTTCATGTCAATTTAAAAGAACACTTTTTCTGGAATGTAAAAATACAAGTAGAAATCATAATGTTATGCAGTCTTACAGCTGAAAAGCCGTGGGCTAGTAAATACCACTGCAGATCTGAACTAATATTAGCTGGTGATGTGGACATACATACCTCCATTTTTTGCCTCACAAGGTATGGTACAAGTTTAAACTATTGAGCTAAGCTATATCTATTTCTACTCCATTCAAAATGTTAGCACCACTGTTGCAGATAATGGATTTGCAGTAATGAAAATATTTTGCAACATTTTCTGAGATCAAAATAGAAATTTGCTTCAGTGGGGATTAAATACAGAAAGAACCATAAATAAAACGTGATTAAGTGTGTGAGTTAAATTAATGAATGTTGTGTTATCAGTATGTGTTGTTGTGCACAGGTATTGTAGGACAAATATTTGTTAAATGTTTCTAATGGTTATATTAATATACTCATTTTTTGGCTTGTAATGTTTGCGGCATAAAATAGACAGCTATGACCGCCTTAATTTAATTTTGTTTTCCCTGAGCCTTCTGCTCCACTATAGCATTTTCTTGTTAAAGAAGTGGTGTGAAGCAATCAGCTTTCTAGATCCTGTCAAGAAAGTGAAACTCATTCTCTACTGTTGTGTCTTACAGCTAGATTGTTTTTTTAAAAGGCTCAATTTTTCCTCTTCTTCTCCCCTCCAAAAAATTTAAAAAATAGTCCAGTAAAGAGAGATCAGATGACTCTGGTTTGAGCATCTGACTTTGGTGGAGAAACAATTTCCTTATAAATCCAGAAGTATTAAACTCTCCACTTGAGCTCTGGTCTCTGGTTTTGCTGGGTCTGTAGTGATGGGAAAAGCTAAGAAAATAATTGCCAGCTGCCAGATCACTTCTTCTCTTACGCAGTGCCGTGAATAAATGTGACTGGTGTCTAGGGCAGACAGAAAAATTGAATTATGGTGCCTAATATGTTACTTCTGGTTTATGCAGAAACAGTAATTTATGAAAGCATGTCCTGAGTACCTCTTGTTTGTTTTCACTTGTGGAAAAATCCTCTTGATTTGAAACTTACCCATAGTTCCTGCTCCCAGGTCTAACCATGAAGGACTGTAACACTGCGGTGACACAGCAGACTGACCTGGTCATGTACTGGAAGGGAAAACTAAAGCAAAGTTAACACTTTCTTGTGTTTGGGCACTACAGGATGGTCTGGGTGACAGTCTTTACTGTCTGATTTCTTAGTGTTGCACACCAGTGGTTGTCATGGCCTGCCTAAACAGATGCTGGTTTATTTTTCTTCATTAAGTGCTTTGTTTATTAGGTTTAGTTCCCCACCCACTGCTGATGTGCAGTTCTGTAGTAAAGCAGATGAAGCAGTTATGTCTTGTTACCCGAAAGTTTGTCAGGACATGAACTTTGATATCCTATCTGTAGTCATTTCTTATGGCTTTATTAAGTATTTTAGGATATCTGTAATTACTTCAAGCCTTAGAGTTCGTTTCAGAACTCCACTCTAGGATATTCTTTTTTTTTTTAAAATCATAAAAGGGATAGTACCATTACCAATACTACGTACTCAATCTGATAACTTCAAATGCATGTGTTATTTTCTTTGCCTACAGATTGTCTTCCCATGTGAATGCTGTGGAAATTATGGATGCCTTTTGTGTATACCTGTTTATTGAAAATATTAGATTGTTGAAGCAGAGTAGAGTGAAAATCTTTTTTCTTAATGCATTTGCATGAGTTAAACAAGGCCATGTTACTCAGTGTAATGGCATGAAGGGATTTTCCTACCTATTTTGAGAGTTACTCTGGTGAGCTGCAGTTTAAATTTGGCAGTTCGTTTTAACAGTTGGAAGAAATTGAAACATCGTGACAGTTTAATACATGAATAATCTGCTGTATGAGCCAATATCTGTATGTACAAATATAGCTCTGGGTAAAGAGCACAGTGACTAGCAGCTGAAAAGGCTGATTCCAGGGGCCATGGTGCTGATAGAAGGAGGAATGTCAGCGGTAGGTCTGCTCACCTGCAAGGTGTGCCAAGACACTCTGACTCTCTGGATGTGCCAGTGTACTTGTTATTGCTTTGGTTCTGGGATTTTTGTACAAAAAACCTATCTTGAAATTTTCTCAAGAAATCATTTAGCCAATAACCTATTGGCACTCTTTCGAGAAGTGCACAGACTGTGATTTTGTGCCACCCACCCCTCTTTACTTTGCTTCTCCTGTACATGAGCTTCCTTCAGGCTGTGCTGACTCCCAAGTAGTGGGAGACAGTGGTTCTTTTAAATGAAGGCAGCTACTGTAACTGCACCTAGGCAAGAGTACACAGTGACTTTAGGAATTGTAAACTCCTAATACACTGCAGAGCTTCAATGTGAACTTTCACAGAAAATGCATTTTCAATTAAACAATATCTTTTTGAGGTTTCTGGTCTTTGTCTTTCTTCTGGTTTTGAGCAGGATTACAAAAGCTCTACTTAGGGGAGTATAGTTCATGGTGTACCACCAAGTCTTTGTAGATAATCCTGTGTGGGATTGGTAAATGGGAAGAAGTTAGTTTTCAAAATACTTTTTTTAGGACACCTTCACTAGCTGACTAATTAATGTCCTAAAATATGCTTATAGAGTTGTTAATGTGCATAAGTACCTTGTTTCTGTTCTGGTGTTAGGTTGGAGGTTTTTTGATCTAACTGTACAGAAGGTTGTTTGTTAGTATTCAACTGTGCAAGATACTAATAATAAAACCTTTTGCACCTATTTCTTGAAGGCAAAAAGCCCCGATTTCAAGAACAGCAAGTCCTTAAATAATCCTGTTTCTGTTCATGTTCTTGCTCCTTCCAAAGTTATCCCTTCCATCTGATGCTTCTTCTATTCCTTCAGCAATATTAATTTTTACAGCTCCTCAGGAGCAGGGGACTGATGCTCCCAGATCTGTAGACCAAGTAGGTGCCTCTCTGAAGCTTTGCACTGCAGATGTCATGGACCTGCATCTACAGCTGTTCAGAAAAGCCTGTTAAACATTCTTTCAAGTAACATAATTAAACTCAGATATTGTGCAAAACTAAGAAGTTAGGAGATCTGCTTTATTTACTAGATATGAGGGGTTTTAAATGCACCAGAAAATCATAACTTCAGTTTCTGGTGCATTTCACAATTTTCACAAATCGATTTCACCATCTAGTCCAGTGAATATCTAATTTTAACAGGAAAAAATACGCAGAAACTTAAGGTCCTGATGACTCAGACTTCTTACAGCTGAATACTTCTTACCTTGAATTCTTTAAGAAACACTCAAGAATGTTCCTATTCCTGTAATAAAAACCTATTCCTTTAATAGTTTTTTCATAAAATAGGATGTCTCATGATTAATTAGCTGAGTAATGACTGCAGTGCGCAATTTAAGGATTTGATTTCATGTCTGCATTCAGATGAAGTTTTCAAAAACATTTTCATATTTTGTAATAAAAGCTTTAATTCCAGTTTTCCAACAAGATTTATTGTATTAATTTTGCACCATTTAAAGTGCATTTAAGAACCATTTAGGAAAAGAAATAGCAATTGTTTTGGTGTAAAATAAAAATTGGCAGAGGCTGAAGCTGACTGCTTGCCCAGTTTCTAGCATAAATGAATTCAATGGCTAGACAGTGTTCAGAATAAGAAAATAAAAGCAGAGTTAGACTTTATTTCCTGGTATGGTGGGGTTTTTTGAGCAGCTCTTAAGCTTTTCTTTTTAGGTTTGGAAGTTCTCAAATCTTTACTGTGTAGAAAATTGGGCATTTGAGGACCTGGAGGCATCACATGCCAGAAAGCAGTTTGCACATAGCGGAAGCATACTGTGCTGGTACTCGGGTTTTTAACAAGGGGTTTTAAAAAGGTTGCTTCTCTTCTTTCTCAACCAACAGGTTCGCCATAAAATGACACAGAAGGTTTATGCAATGAAGCTACTTAGTAAATTTGAAATGATCAAGAGATCAGATTCAGCCTTTTTCTGGGAAGAAAGAGATATCATGGCCTTTGCCAACAGCCCGTGGGTGGTTCAGGTAAGGAAGATGTGTAAAAGTAAAATAATAATAATAACAATAGCAGTAGTAATGATGCTGATGCCATAAATACTTCCTAGGCTTGAGCTGGTTTTGAATTTACATTGAAACTCAAATCAAGGTATAGGTTCAGATTTTTACTTCTAAAAAATAATTTTTTACAGCAATTGCGCTAAGTTTCGTGCATTTGGCTGTGTTAGAAAGTAGATTAATTTATGTTTTCATAATTCAAATCAACAGATTTTTGAAATACCTACATAATTATATGGAATAATAGGGAAATTATCTTTCCACTACGAAAAATTCTGTATAGGAATGTAGAAACAAATGTGATTGGTATTTCCAGTCTTTCCTCATGATACAGTCAGTTGATCATAGGCAATTGGTATTAAGAGTCCTTTAAATAGTCACTGTCTTTTCAGCTGCAGTTTGATATATGGATGAGTGTGCAGCCCTGGTCTCCTGCAAGACAGGAGGCTGTAGCAGTGGTTTCCTTGAAATCATCTTCTCTTAGTGGTCAGTTACAGCACCAGCACTTGGAATATCCAAGTAATGGATAGTTGGCTTCTTCAGCTGGTCTGAACACCGTCACTCGCAGCTGTCTCGTGACATGTGTCATCAAGATGCTGTAATGTGAATTATGCCTTTGGGAACAATCAGTACTGATCATTGCCATTTGTTGTAACTGGTAAATTGCACCAGTTAACAAAAGGAGTAGTGAAGGTGTGTGCTTGGAGAAATTGTTAGTCCTTAATTTTGTTAAATAATTAATTTAAATGCTCTCATATATATTGCCGTGCTTCTGTATATTTAATAAGACTGGCTTTAAGCTTTCCATATATTTTTCATAACCATTTACCTCAGGTATACAAAGATTTTTACTTAGATGTTTCGCTCTTTGAGCATGTTCTGTGCTCTTGCCTATATTTAGCAGAAATACTTAAACAAATAGATGATTTTTTTATTTAGTTCTTTGTTTTAGTAGCAGTAATTGTCAGGAACTATTTTTCACATGCAGTTGAAAGTAATGAGAAATGCATGACGTGGATTTTCAAAGGAAACTGTCACAAGCAGGATATAAATGTGTGTCTGCATTTGTAAATAGCAGATGAACTAAAGTGTAGTTGCAATTGTGCCTTCTATGATTATGTGTATTAGTGTGATATATTTAGGTGATGTGGTCCAGTGGGGTAGGACACTGAGCTGGTTTGAAGAAAATGTAGGTCCTGTTCTGATCTAGAAACTGGGACAGATCACACTGCTTCTCTGTGTCTAGTTTTTAATGTGAAAAGCAAATGAAACAAGAGCCCTAGATAGTTTTGTTGGGTTTTTTTTAAATGAAATCCCTTGAGGGCAATAACGAAAGTGCTGTATAAAGACATAGTGTTGTTATTTATTATTATGTTATATTAATATCTCTACATATGAGAATATAGAGATTATTTTGAATCTGCATTTAGATTTTAATGACCCAATGCATTATTGTACTATATATTGCATATATTATCCATTTGTGCAAACAAATACAGTGCAATATATATGTACTAAAATATATATTTCTAATCTAGGTCTTCTATCACTAGCTATACAATTCATTTTAATCTGAAGGTCAAATCTCCCTAATAACATACCTGCCTTTCATGGTTCCTCATCCTCCACGGTCTCCCTGATTCTGACTTCGTCCTTTCCACACATCCTGTTTTTCAACTGCCTTTTAATTTTGTGTGTGTAATTTAAAGATGTGAATGATTTCTGTTTTTAAGGTAAGGCAGTATTCCCTGAGAAAAAGGTGAGACTTTCAGAGACTTTTTCACACCAGTCATTGAACAGTTGATAGTAATGCTTTTTGCTGGACTGGGCTATTTTCAGACCTGGTGATCACTGAGTGGAATCTCTAAAACTTCAGCACTCTAGGTCTGAAATACATTTTAAAGAGACTGAACTTACTTTGACTATCATGCCAGTAGGAAACATACTGACTG
Source organism: Edolisoma coerulescens (assembly GCA_013397115.1). NCBI lineage: Eukaryota > Metazoa > Chordata > Aves > Passeriformes > Campephagidae > Edolisoma > Edolisoma coerulescens. The sequence goes on along the minus strand of VWZW01000904.1, from coordinate 1,469,238 downwards.
CAACTTAGACCAGACCAGTATTTTATTGTTAAAGACAGTTTCTTTGTATTGTGTTATAGCTGTCTTCAGGAACATTTTGTTTTTATTTCTTATTTCAATATGTGTCGATTTAGCACAAAGTCAGCAGTGCAGTGACTTTGCAAACATGTACAGAGATAAGGAATTTATAATACAGAAAATTTAGAAACAGTCTAAGATGCTGCTCACTGTTGAGCTATTTCAAATCAGAATGTGATGCTCCCTTTTGCAGATTTGATACTTTGCATTTTGACTCAGTGGTACTTCTTAATGCCAAGAAACATGGAGATAGATCGATAGACAAATAGATAGATAGATAGATGAAAGCCTGTAGTATTAAAATAATCAGGAAATATTTTTCACATTCTCAAAAATTGTAATGAGGGGGTTTTGAAGTTCAGTAAATTTCAAGGTACTGTCATAATTAGTAGAAAAATGCATCTTTTATGCATATTAAAAGCAATCTTGAAAACATATTCTCAAGTCTAATGACACTTCAAAGGTTTTATTCTTTTCCTTAGCTGTCTGAAAAGTAATTGCATTTTTTTCCTTTCCTTTTTTTAACGTTGCAGTTATTTTGTGCCTTTCAAGATGACAAATATTTGTACATGGTAATGGAATACATGCCAGGTGGAGATCTTGTAAACCTTATGAGCAATTACGATGTGCCTGAGAAATGGGCCAAGTTCTACACAGCCGAAGTTGTTCTTGCTCTTGATGCAATTCACTCCATGGGCTTGATACACAGAGATGTGAAGCCTGACAATATGCTTTTAGATAAACATGGGCATCTGAAGCTGGCAGATTTTGGCACTTGCATGAAAATGGATGAAGTAAGTATGCAACTGAATAATTTACCATCTATAAAACTAATTCTTAATTACATCTAAATCTAAGGTTATTTTCTTATGAAGTATAATAGCCAAAGGAATATTCATCAAATGATCTACTTGGTTATAAAGCTGTTTCTTGTTTCCTGCTTTTAAATATGAGTACTTCAAATAGCGTAACCTTTTCTGTTATAAACTATTCTCTCACACAGAAGAAGGATGTAAACTTACTCTTTGCTATTTTTGAGAGCATGTGTGTTTATGAATTTCTGAGGTACATTTTTTTGCCAAATGTCTGAAAAGCTTGCAAGATAACTCTTAGTTTCAACATTAGTAACCTTGGAACAGTTCATAAGCTGACATTTTTTTGTAAATGAAATTATTTTATAGGCAAGACATATTCCATGTGGTTTTTTCCTCTATCTGATTGTTCTCATAGCATCCTCTAGTGGTCATTCAAATGAGGTCACAGTATGGCAGCAGTGGTATGTGATATATTGATCACAATCTGTTAGTTATTTGTCAAGATGCCAAGATGTCAATTAAAATGATTTAATTGTCCAGGTCTTGTCATGTACAGCTAAATACAGTTTTCTAATGAGACTGTGTAGGAATATTTTTAACAGGATATTATCAAAAAACCTTGAAGATAAAACTACCTTTTGTAGTGTGCGGTCTTAGAATCTTGCCTGTCACACAGTATTATGCTGGAATTTACAGAATATATTCTTCCTATGAAAAATTCTAACAGATTCTAAAACTATTGTATATGAATGTATGTTTTGATTTACCTGGTCTTTGAAAGTTTTCTGTAGTAGTGTTGGCAAGAGTGATCCTTTTAAGCTTACTTGCTTTTATGTTTTGGGTTTTTTTCTGTATTGTTTAGGCAGTGCTTGATATAATTTCTGCAATCTACTTAATTTGCATTTGCATCATTAAGTTAATGTCTTTTCAGCAGTATCTAGAAGTACTGTGTCTGGTTAGGGTGGGTTTTTTTCACATGATGATATATTAACTTCATCATTGTCCAACTGTAGCTGTTTATTGAAGTTCAGTCTATTTAGTTCTTTTGACGTTGTAGTTGTTACTCTAAAGGCAGAGATAATATTTACCCCCATTTTGTTGTTTTACTTGCCTGTATTTTAGAGGACAGCATTTACTTTAATTGAAAAAATCAAAAGTAGTACTTGGTCTCTTAATTCAGTCCTTAAAAATATTAATACTTGTTTTGAGTCAGTAGGTCGTAATGTCTTAAGGGAATCTGTTGTTCATTGGAAATGACAACAAAAAAGCATCAAAAAACCTCATAATATAAAACCTCTGTGCTGTTTTAGGGACCCCAGAAATGGTGGACTTACGCCTTTTACTTTTTTTCTTCTTCACTGCTATTGTTAAAAGAATGGAATACTGAAGTGTGGGTGATGATACTATAAATGTGAGAAATGCATCCATGTTTCTTGTAAAAAGTTACAGTGAGCTCCGCTTTAGACTGGTTATCATCAATGGACTAGTGATCTCCTAGAGAAGTTAATTTTTTAAAAGATTACATTTTAAGTTCTTTGTGTTTCTCAGACTCAGTGGAATGGCAAAAATTTTTTCTACAGGAAGCTTTAGAAGTTGAGAGGTTCTGGATTGTCTCCAAATCTCATGCTACTTCTTACAAAACATGAACACATCCCAGCTGTGTAAATATAATATTGGTGTTGGCAGACTGATTTGTAGAAAATATATGCTTACTCAATACTTATTTATTTTTTTGGATTTGGATCTCTTCGCAGTTGGGAGCATTAGCATCTTCCTTATGCTGTTGAGAGCCCAGGAAAATTTTGCTGCAATTTGTTAAGAGATTTTTCTGACCTTTGCTGTGAAATTGTGTTCAGTGTTTGCTTAAGTCGGCCAGGCCAGAACAGACACTTGCAGCAGAGTTTCTCCTTATCGTTTTGTGAAAAGAGTTGCTAAGTGTTTTAGCAATCTCTTCCAGCATAAAAGGAACTGTTCTGTTTATGTAACTCAGTTGAGATAATTGGGGGGTTGTGGTGTTGTTTTTCATTGTTTGGTTGGGTTTTTTTAATTAGTTGTCTTTTTAAAAATCTGCAATAAAGTGAGTATTTCTATTGTTGAGTAAAGAATGGAGTTAGACTCAAAAATATAGTATGAATCGTGGTTCCCTTTTTTTTGGCATTTAGGTATGATAAGGTAGACCAGGGCAGGGTTCACCAGACCCTAATCCTCAGGTGTTGTGTAAGAAAGTAGATAGCAGTTGGCTTTGGTAGGTATCGCAGGGCCAGGAGCTCCCAGTGTTGCCATGCACAGCACTGTCCTGTGCTAACTGAGCTTTCAGCAGAGCACAGATTCAGAGAGTATCTGTTGAAAAAGATGTGACCAAAAGAAGGGATGTTTGCCACTTGGGATTATTGCCTCAGCCCAGGCAGTTCAGCTGAAAGAAGCAGCGTGTTCTTCTTTATGGAACCCAGCTTCTTCCTTGCTGAAGCTTGTGCAGTGGATTCTGCTGGATCCTTCCTGCCTCAGTCCATTGTCTGCAGCACACTGCACGAGCTGGCTGCAGCATTAACACCTGATATGTGCAATCCTCGTGTTTCCTCACAAACACCCTCCAGCTCTTGTTTACTGGAAGGAACTTCCTGAGGGAGCGAAAGCCGGATTGTCAGCCTTGGTTCAAGACAGCAAGTCCTTCAGGTCTGATGGAGATCCTCCTGAAGATGAAACCTGAATTGCTTTGTCTTTAGCAACATAATAATATTGAATGATCTGGGAAACAACTACAGCCTCACCGTAAAGTTCAGGAGCTGCGAGAGCACTGCTTTGTCTCCTGGACAGCCTATTTTTTTAAACTGTGCACTGTACATCTCTCACATAGCTGCAGGAGATGAGTTCCAAGGTCCACCATGATCTTTTGAGGTGATGAGAAAAGTTTCAGGTAAAACACTGTCCTGAGACTTTGTGTGAGTTAGAGTAACTGTTAGTGTGCTACTCGGGCATAAATAGAGGCTTAGTGTTTGAAACACAGGAGTAACACGTTGCCCAGAGAAAACAGCACCATTTAAGTCTCTTCAGAACGTAGGGACTGCCAAGGTGCTGTGTACTGGACAGAGAGTATGTCCTTGTTTACTCAGCTTTGATGCCAGAGATCACAGAAGTGAGTCTGACTGTGGTATTTAAGGTACCCAGTACATAAAATACGTACAGAACAACACCCAAGTTCTTTGAAAGAAGTGTGTAAATGAGTGGAACAGAAATCTGGGAATTTTATATTCAGCTGATAATGGGCCAGCCTCCCCAGGGACATGGTAGAATCCCCATTGCTGGAGGTTTTGTGATGCAGTCGGACAGGGTGCTAGATAATCTTATATAAGCTCCTTTTCCTGTGACAGGTTGGGACAGATGATCTTTCAAGCAAGGTCCCTTCCAAGCCAGGCTGTTTTGTGATCTGTAAATGCATTTCTAGGTTAGTTCCTGAGACAGAAGGTAGAGAGTTTTATGGGGAATAAGTACAAACAGCTCCACGTGCTTCAGAGAGCTATGGTCCATTGAAACTGGTGTTAGCATGGAAGGCCTTTTTTTTTTACTGTAGAAATATTTGTTGTTTTACTGTTCAATTCTTTGGCATCTTGTCTGAAAACGTAAGATGTTATTACATCGAGTTCTCTAGCATCTGTAATGTTGCTGAAAAGACTTTCCTTTTGCTGCATACCAGCCATCAGACTTGGGTAGGTCTGGCTGGTTTTTGGCACAGCCTTTGCTTTGTTTGTTTAAGACTTCAGAAAATACCAACATGTGTAACATATTAAAAAGTAGTCTTGCTTTGGTGTATTAATTATAGAGGAATGGGAAATGGGGTGTTATTAAGTGCTTAGGTGTCAAGGTGGTGAGGCTGTGACTGAAGCTGCGGACTTCAGAGAACTCTTTCCTGTTTCAGAACTGTTTTGGTGACTTTGTTTTTAAATAATCTCATTAACCCAGGGAGGAATTCAGGTGGCTTCAACCAGACTTGACTGAGCAAAAACTCAGATTTTCCCTTGTTGTAATTTTGTGTTTGGATAAGGAAGAGATAGACACATACCAGTGTTGGAGGCCTCATTAAGTTGCCACAGTCCTACTGGATGAGCAGAATCACATAACCCTAGAGCAATTCCTCCTGTGCTCAAAGCAAAGAGAGGCTTAGGCTTCAGAGAACACATGTAGGTTAGTGCCCAGAGTGCTGTGACAAGCAGGACATTCAGACAGTGGTTCCTGCCATGTGCTGGATCCGTTTTCAAATGCTCTCAACTTTAGATTTCTGGAGTCTTTGAGCTTTAGTTTATTTTGCAGTGTTAAAATGTGGTTTTCTGTATTTTTCTTTTTCCAATGACGGTATTAGGTCTTCTGGAAAGAGTTAACTTCATTTTCTTATCCCAGTATGAATAAGCTATGTGCTATCTCATCCAGTATAGAATGCAGAAGTTACCTGCTCTTCATTCTGGAACTGAGCAGTTAAAATTCTTTAGGTTTCAGTTTTAGCATGGAGTCATAGAAGATGATAGGCATTTGCCAGGAGGACATTTGAAGTACTCCATAGGTCTCTACAGTATTTAGTCATCCCTTTAGTTTTTGCCTGCTGGGTCATGACTTTCTGGATTCTGTTTCAGTACAGAAATAAAAGCTTTTCACAGTTCATATTGTGTATGAGAAAGAATGTTGTAATGTGATGTCTAAATTTTGCATATCAGTACAATTCCCAAAACGGAATGTTTCTCTTATTTTCTTTAAATATGTATTTTGACCTTGGTTGTTGCTATTAATATTCTGTATTAATATTCAGAATTAATACATATTACCATTTATGCTGATGTTAAAATGTATGAAGAACCTTTGTAAGATGACTTAGATAAAATTTCAGGTTGAGGAACAGAATAAAAGATGAGTGTATTTTTGGTACTTCTCTAACTTCATCCAGGATTTCATTTCATTCATCCATCTGGTCTCTCAGGCGTGAATTCAGTGAATTTGTTTAAAGGAAACAAGACTTATAACTCTGAACCAGAATGCTGGCAGATCTGATTGATGCTTCTGTGTCACTTAGCCCCTACATTTTTAGTTTCTCAGTGTGAAGCAGGGGATGAGGAATCATTCCATTGATACAACTGTGGTAATATGTTAATTTAAAAAACATTAAAAAAAAATAAAGCTTTGCTATTCCTTAAAAATATCTTCTCCTTTTATTCTTCTTCCTATCTTTAAACAAAAAACAAGGTGTGTCTATAAAAATTTACCTCTAACTTGATTTATTGGCTGAAGTAGACAAAATTGTTATGTATCTGCTTTGTAGGGCCTAGAATTCATAACTTGTCAAAATTATTCTCAAGTTTGTCCCTGAATTCAGTGAGAAAAGGAGCAGTCTGATATGGTGTGTAGCTTCATACCAAAACCAATGGCAAAAATAATAAAATCGGTGAATTTTGGGAAGATGAAGTCAAGAGAAATCACTGTGGGGTAGGCAGGGGTAAGCACATTACCAAGAAATGTCATTTCAATCCACATTGCTTCTTGAATAAAAAAATAGTCTTTAAAGCACACTCCTCAAACCAGGTATTTTAGGCTATATTTTTCATAGTTTTCTGTCCTACTAACAGAGGAATTGGTTAAAGAGGTGCTCAGAAGCCCCCTGAACTGAGCTGTTTGTGTTGTTGCTGTTGCACAGACAGGAATGGTGCGCTGCGACACAGCCGTGGGGACCCCCGACTACATCTCGCCCGAAGTCCTGAAATCGCAGGGGGGCGATGGTTATTATGGACGGGAATGTGACTGGTGGTCTGTAGGGGTTTTCCTTTTTGAGATGTTAGTTGGTAAGTAGTGATTTCTTCTGCTAATGAGATTTATCATTGCGTCTTTCCTGTGCCTTTAGCTGCACTTTGCTGCATGGAGGCTGCTCCTACCTCACTAACAGCTTCTGACTTGACTTTTGGCTGATGCTGCGGCTTCATTCCTGTTCTCTTTGCTCTCTCTCAGTCTCGTGCTGCGACAGCTGTTTGCGTGCTTGCTCAGTGATTAGTTCCCTGACTCAGTTCAGCTTAAAACTAATTCTTAGAATAGTTTTAACTGGGGTCAGCTACCTCACCACGTTTGTGCCACCTCAGGCAGGACTGAGTTTGCAGGGACACAAGAGATGAGAAAGGAATGGAAAAGGGCAGGACTGTCCTTTTGTTTTCTCCTCCTTTTCCACAGCACATCATGTCTTCTGCTAGGTCAAGATGAGGAAGGATGGCTCGATTCTTTCTTTTGTGCTTGAGTCAGGATTTTTTAGTAAAATACACTGAACTGCTATGGCAACAAACATAGAATATAATCTGTTAAGGAGATGAGTCATCTGCATCTTAAAATACAGTGAGGATTAGTATGATAGTCTGGTAGCAAAATACTGATTATGGAAGGATGGAATTGAGCATACAATTATTAAAAATCCAAATCAGCATTTTCTGGGAATATTGCAGATTTGATGTTTCTGGTATCCTGAGCCAGGAAAGACACTTGAACATAGGATGCTATTACTATTTCCAGCTCTTTCAGAATTACAGCATTTTGACTTTAAGCGTGTGTGGTTTATAGTTAATAGTCTCTCATGAACAATTTTAGCAGTAAATAAAATTAAACATCTCTTAAAATATTTGGCATAGCTGTCCAGAATGTTTTTTCAGCATTTCAGAGCCTCTTTTTTCCCCCCCTTGTATCTAGGAGGAAAATATTACTTAATTTCTCCATATCCCACACATTGGTAGAAAGTATCTATTTTTGTGTGTGCTTATGTATCAGATTCTGGCTATGGTCTTCTAAAACTTTGCACTTCAAAGAAAGCACAGAAACTGTTTTGTTATTCTGATTTTGATAAGCCACAGAGCTAATGAAAATGCTAATTTTATTATGAAAGTGAAAATTTTCTTGTGTGCTTAATTAAAAGGTAAAATGTTGGTCACAGGATGAATCCTAATGTTAGTTCAGTGACTTAAGATAGTTTTGAGGTGTGGCCAAAATCAGAGCTTCCAAGACAGAAGACAATTCAGAAGAGGAAGGTTGGGAAAGAGGGAGGCAGCAGCAAATATTGGTGATCCCCACCTGCAATGCACTGGTTTGGCAACCTAATGAATTTACTAAAAGTCTAGAAGTGGTGTGTACCAGTTTCTTATTTTGCCATAAAATGACAGAACAAGACAAAAGTTAGGATTGTTGCATTTATATTCTTTTGAAAGCAGAATGGCTGTTGTCCATTGGTCTGTTTGTACATTTTTTCACGTTCGTGGCTTTTGAAATGCGCAGTTCCTTGTTGGAAAGCTGCAGCCTGCCATGCCAGATGATTCCTGCCTGCACGCAGCACACCAGAACAGAGGAAAGAGCCTAGCTCATGTGACTGATTGTTCACCTTCTCTATTAAACCTATGGATTAGTTGGGAGAAAGCATTTCTGTAAAAGTTGCAGCTTCTTGATTACAGACCCAAACCATTTGTATGTTGAGAATGTTGCCAGTTAATTTGATTGTCAGTTGCCTTATCACAGCCTATTCTTTTCACATGCCCCAGTTTTACCTTTCTTAAGTCTAGTTCCTTTGCAAACATCTTTAACTACAGCCTAGGCTGGAAACCTCTGGGTGAGAAAGGTCTATGATTTTAAAAGCCACCTGCCATGTTAATATAGGTGCTCAAGCTGATGTAATTTGTCAGTCAACAAGATTTATTAATATGGGCTTAACAGTGTGGTAACACACTGGGAAGGCTCCTGCTCAGAGCTGACATGCCTTAGGGAGGGTGCCTCTCAAATGGTCTTCAGAGAGCTTTGGTGGATTCCTTCCAACAAATGTGCATTAGCAAGTCTTTAATGAGTTTTGGTCCATTTTACCCTTGGAGTGTTTAAAGATTGATTCATATGGGTGTCAGCCATTACGTAAATTAGAAAATATATTGAGAGTCTTAAGCCAGAAAAAAAGATGTAATTCACACAGCAAAATTTTGGTAGTGATAGGCAGAATGGAAAATGGTGTAGCTTATAACACAGGTATTTTAGGGAAGGAATATTTGTAGTAGTATACATTATTTCGTACCCTGCATGTCCGAATTTTTTTGTAATAAAAGGCTCTTCTAGGTAAACTGCTTGTAGACTTTTCCTTATATCCTTTGTCTCATTCAACTCACGTAACTTAAACATGATGTAAAATCACAGCCAATTTACTATTTTATTTTCAGGCGATACTCCTTTCTATGCAGACTCGCTAGTAGGAACATATAGTAAAATTATGGATCATAAGAACTCACTGCATTTCCCGGATGATGTGGAAATCTCTAAGCATGCAAAGAACCTTATCTGTGCCTTTTTAACTGATAGGTAAGTGCATATATTGTTCTGGCACTGTTTTTTATTTTGGATAGTACATTGTGAAAATTAATTCTTTCTACTACTTCTCCTGATCTCTGTTCAGATCTCTTCTGCCAAACCTCCCGTTCTCTAGTTTTTCTTTTGAGGTGTTTTTTCCAGGTATTGTATTTTATTTCTATGAGCAGTTCTGACAGCTCTTGTTAACAACACAGTTTGTGCTGGACAAATCCTTCCAATTGCAGCAACAAATGTGTAAGGCTGAAAGTAATTTGTAACCTTCAAGGCAGGGACAAAATTGTTTTGCTCAGTGTCTATGTGGGTGTTACATAAGAAAACTGGAAGCAAATACTTTTCTGAAAGTAAGCATGTATTTACTGAATTTGTTTAAGGTTTCTTAGAGTGTTCGAAATTTTTTTTTTATTTGCTTTGTTGCATTAATTGGTAAATACAACTAACAAACCTGCAACGTTACTGGTTTGGCTACAAAAAAAATCCTAGAAGTTTCCCTTTATAGAACTAAGCCACGTATTGAAGTTAAGCTGTGTAAGCTTGTTTTTAACCTGAACACTTACAATTTGTTTAGTTTCAGAAAGCAGAGGTAATCTTCGATTTCACTGATTTAAAAGACCAACAGTGTAGGTCCATAGTTAACTCCAGATCTGTGATGCCTTCTTATGCTTTCCTGTGATCACCTGAACTTGGCTGGAGCAGGGCATCTGGCTGCTGTAGAAGGAGGAATTAAGAAAACAAAAATGAATTATAACGGGTTTCAAAGAGAGATTGTTTGCTCTACAGAGCAAGACTGCGGTTGGTCAGGAAGGATGTGCTTTATTTAACAGCATTTTTCACCCTTAGTAGCTGAAGGGTAGAGAGAAAATATGATTAGAATTTAATAGTGTAAATGTGGTAAGGTGGACTTCCACTACGTGTGTCCCTCTTCCTGTTTATATTTAACACAGGGCTCGAGCAATTTATTTGAAACAGATGCTGCTTGATCGCTGCTGAAGCACTTAAAGAAGGACTAAGCATCGAGCTGTGATTTATTGCTTCTTTTCCATGCATTGTTTTTATGTCCTGTTCTTGTACGTAGTTTCAAGAGAGACTCCTCTGTTCAAACTAAAAGTTTCTCGTTGCACTTAAGATTTACTTCGTGGCAAATATCAGCAAGAGACGTGTCAGGGTTAGTTGTGGGGCAGAGGATGGAATTCTTAGAATATTTATTTTAGTCCAGCTTTGAATAACTGTTCTGTGCAGCAAGTTAGACCTTCCTTCACTTGCGTCTTACGGTCTGTCATGTGGTTTGGCAGACATGAAAGTTCTGCAGTATTATTTCCCCCAAGGGTGTTGAGTTTTTGTTTGTGTTTTTAGGTTTTTTTCTTAGTTTTTGCCTCAGTGCTCTCTTTCTTGCTTTACTCCCCACGTGGCAGACTCCAGATTCTGGACATTTTAGCAGTCACAGGGGGAGCGCATGCTAAGAATCAGTACATTTTATATAAGAAACTACGGATTAGTGGTTGGTGGTTTTTAAATTTTGTTTTTGTTTGACCAGTTGTGTGGTTAACACAGACAATCTTTACTGAAATTTTCATTGCTGCTTATGAACAAGTCAGAATTTAAATTAAAAAAGAAAAGCTATTTTTCCTAATGTGACTTTGGATTAATTGCTGTTTAGGGATGTGCGACTTGGGCGAAATGGGGTAGAAGAAATAAAGCATCACCCTTTCTTCAGAAGTGATCAGTGGAACTGGGACAACATTCGAGAGAGTAAGTAAATTAGGTTAAAAGTTCTATTTTATTCAGTATTTGCAATGGTAGAAATGAAAAAAAAAGACTTTCAGCTGTATAAATTAAGTATTTTCTATCTGTCAAGAATCTTGCTCAAATATTCATATTTATCACTTGTGTTACAAAACCTTATATGAGTAAGGGTTAGTAAATACACATTTTTCCTACTGGAATTATCTCACCTTTATCATGTTTTTAATGTAGACATTTCCATTCTAAACAATGGAATTGGATGTTTCAGAATTTTAACTAAAAGGAATGCATGTTAGGTTCTGTTTCTCTGGTTTTTTGTTCTTTTGAGGTGGGTTTCTTGTTTTGTTTCATTTTTCTTTTAATCTCCTGGTAGTTAAAACAGTAGTTTGACAGTGGTCTTGTTAGTTTCACTGCATTTCATGTAAGGTATTGAAAACCTGATAGCTTTAGGTAAAAAAGGAATGTATGTCAGTTCAGCTCATAAGCTTGTCGTAACTTCTAAAGTTACATATTTACTAAGACTGTTTAAAATTATGATTGTATTTAAAGTCCTACTCTCAAGTGTGCTTACCTGAGCAAATACGTCTTGCATACTAAATGGTCTATGCATTAGGCAACCAATACAAAAATAGATTGCTCTAGAAAAAATTGTTCACAGTAATATTTCCAGATCTGCTGTCTGGTTAATACATATTTAACTCCAAGTTATTTAAGGACAACTTATAATTACAGTCTTTTAACACTATGGAGATACCAGTATATAGCAAGTGACTGAATCTTGGAGTGAAATGTATCTTTTTTCCCCTTTTTTACAGCTGCTGCTCCTGTTGTTCCTGAGCTTAGCAGTGATATAGATAGCAGTAATTTCGATGACATTGAGGACGACAAGGGAGATGTAGAAACCTTTCCAATCCCCAAAGCCTTTGTGGGAAACCAGCTGCCTTTCATAGGATTTACCTACTACAGAGACAATTTGTATGTGATACTTTAATATGCATTTTTAAAAACATACCTGCACATTTTTCTTATATTCTTTCAGTTTTTTCACTCAAAATACATAATCTCTTCCTTACATTATATTAATTTATATCCAGTTGTGAAGATACAAAATGCAAAGTTTGAGTAAAATAGTTCATTACTATTTCAATTATTTCGATAACTCTGATTAAACAGTGTATTTTTATGTGCACAAAATCATACAATATCTTAAAAAATCAGTTACGGTTAAAATTCTGATAGATTTCTAATTTTTTTTCTAAAATGGTTTTTATTAGTTACTTTAGAAGAAAGTTTACACAGCACAATAACTTTCTAGAATTCATCTTGAATAATTAGGAAATAATTGTATTAATTAAAAAATTACAAGCTGCTGTAGTTTTGGAAACATTCTTTTAAGGAAAGATTCAAATCAGGAAGATGCACTAACACCAAAATAAAACAAGCTTCATTCTGAGAGTAGCATAGGACAAACTGAGACTTGAGAGAATTGATTAAAATGGCAAGGTTGCCAGAGTTGTTGAAAACTTGAGTAAGAGCTGGAAGGATTTGTTTTTGTTTTTGACAGGTTGCTAAGTGACTCCTCTCAGTCTTGCAGAGAAAATGAATCTGTGCAATCTAGTAAAAATGAGGTTAGTGCCTTTTTTTCTTAGTAATAATGGTATGATTAACTAATTCTGTTAAGTCTGTTAAGAAAAGACAAATTCTAAAATAAGTTTTTAAGCAGTTTTTGGGGGCTTTTTGTCTTTTAATGATCCTCAATAAAAATGATATTTTCTATTTACAGGACAGCAAAGAGGTAAGTATAGCATCTGAATTATGAAAGGAATAAAAAAATTCCTACATAATTTTATGTGGATGTGAAGTATCGTAAGTGTTCACCAAATTGTTAGCAGTAAACCAATTGTATTTTGAAACAGTTGTTCAAGTGTTAAGGTGCTATAGTATAAAGATAAATGAGTACAGATTTTTCTCAAATTCTTTTTGCATCCAGAATTACTTTGGAAAGCCAGTGTGTGAGACTCTGTTTGTTATAGACAGCATTACTCTTGGGAAGGTCCCACACTTGCATTAATGATTCATGACTGATTTATTCAGAGTTTGAAAAAGTAAATTGTCACCTGCAGGGATAAAGGAGTGTTTCAATCATACTCCAGTTGGAGCATATGGAGCATGTTTATCCAGCTTTTGAAGATTGACAGATGAATTTAAATTTGCATTACAGGAAGGCTATGTTTTTTTTCATATACTTACTTCATTATGTTACTTATACATTTGTATTATTCAAGTGTAGATGGTGTATTGTTAACATTTCTTAAAACTTACAATTCCTTTTCAAAGTTTAAAAAATATGTAAAGGAAATGCATTATGTATTGATCAGATAAATTTAAATGCAAATGTTTATGAGACTCCACTTCCTTCCTGTCATTGATGAATAGCTGAATAGTTTTAGACTTCACCTTTTAAATAGAAATGGTACTGCTGTTTAAAATACATATGGTCACATTCATGGTGTTTGCTTTATGTTGTGATAGTAAATGCAGATGGTAAAATTTTGCATTTCACTTCTGACAACTTAGTTAATTTGTATTTTCTCAAGCAATGAATCTCTGGTTTTGATGTCCTTTTCAGTGTCCCTGTTCTGGAAATCTTCTAATTGTAACAATTATAAAGCATTTTAGAAAACCACATTTTTACATATTATGTTTGGAGGAAGGGAGGAAAATAAATGCATTTGAAAGCCTGAAGTCATGAGATGAATCAAAAATTTAATATTTATAATGTATTTCATTAATATTTGGGTACTGGACTCACAGTTTTGGGGTTTTTTTTAGTATTTTAGTAAGCAAAACAAAGCATTTCCAAACCTGAAAAGTGTTCATTAGCTTCCAAGGTGTAAGATGAAGAAATTCTTCTTTATGTGAGGTCACTGAACATGTTTCATCATACTGTCTGAATCTTGTCCAATTTGGTCATGTACACCCCTTTTTTATTTTTTCATTTCATTTAGAAAATGCTATTCAAAAACATCTGCTGCAGTGGAAAGTCTCTGGCTACAGAGCACAACAAAGGGCCGGTAACAATGTTTTTGCCCATATAAATTTAATGACTCACAATCTGTGGCACATAATTCTGTGATGGTTCAATTCAATTCAGCATGCAACAAATTTTGTTGCTATAAATCCATGTATTTAAAATCATCAGAATTAATACCTTGTAAAGATGTAACCTTCTATTGATGGTTTTAAAATAATATACTGGAAGATTGAATTAATTTTCCTCACTTTCCCTTATTTTATTATTTAATTGAATTACATTTGTTTTCTGTGAAAGCATTTTTATATATGGACCATGCTTTTTTGACATTTTACTCAGTTTCAGAAAAAACTAAGCAAGCTAGAAGAACAGCTCAGTAATGAATTACAAGCCAAAGATGAACTAGAACAGAAGTACAGGTGAGAATGTTTCAACATGTATGGTATGTTTATAAAGAAGTTTTATTAGACCTTTTGTTTTTGAATGCTTAAAAGCATTTTAATCCACTTCGGGGATTCCCAACCCTGCAAGCAGACCTCACTGTAAGTTGCTGGCTTAATTCTTGCTACTCCTATGACTACTGGGGTGGTTTTGTTGGGGTTTGTTGAGGGTTTTTTTTGCTTTAACTCCCTATAAGAATCTCACTGTTATTTTAGTGATTTCACCAGTCCTTGAGGTTTCATGGTCATGCTGAAAATAGAATATCTTGCATAAAATTAATGAGACAAAAGTACCTTACATAAAATTAATGAGATGCATCCAAACATTCTAATTTCTATATTATCAGCAGGGTTTAAAATTACTTTTCAAATTTGTTCAGGTCTACAAGTGTTCGTTTAGACAAGATAGCGAAAGAGCTCGATGAAGAGGTAAGGCCATAGATTTCTTACTGGAATTAGAACTTTAACATTTGTGCGTGGCTTTTTTCCTTTGATAACAGCAAATTGCTTTTGAGGAGCTGTATATTTTATAGCAAATAATACCAGTTGATTCCTTGGTATTCATAAGCATGAAATTGTTGTCACTGCTAAAATATTTTCATTATGATTTCTGCACTGTAACTGCACAATTCTTTCCAGAACTTGTTTTTTACCGTATTTTTAAGTTGGCAGACAGCATGACACAAATATCCCATATAAATTCTAAAAATTGAAGGTGTGAGAGTAGTGTTTCCAGAGGAGGAAGGCCATGCTTTGCATTGTTTGGTATTAGTAAAAGGACTCTATTTCTTGCCCAGCTTTGCACCTTACTGCTTCTACAAATTTGGATGTGGCTGTGTACCACTTAATGTATTGCTCATGCAGGTGCATCTCAAGACCTTACCTTACATGTATGTTTCTCTGCTCCCAGAGTGACTGCTTAGGCAGGTCTACCAGGTTTGTCAAATCCAGATGATCAAACAGTATTTAAATTGCAAAGCTCCTGGCCATAGACATCCTGGGCTGGGTCTGACCACGTGTTCTGATACATTCTGTTTGCAGCAGGCAGATAGACTGGCTTCCTCCATTACAGACTATGCTGAGTGCATGAGCTGTGTTTTATTGTATAAGAATACCACTCTTGTGTGTGTAATTAGTTGTGTATTTTTTTAAATATATCCAGATAACTTCAAGGAAGAATGTAGAGTCTGCAGTCAGGCAGTTAGAGAGAGAGAAGGCTCTTCTTCAGCATAAGAATACAGAATACCAGAGAAAAGCAGAACATGAAGCAGATAAGAAACGCAATTTGGAAAATGAGGGTATGTTGAACCATGCTTGAAGGTTCCATTTTGATGTGGGTTTTTAATACTTAAAATAAATGAATTACAGTTCCAGTTGAAGCGTTTTCATGACAGTGGTTAACAATGTTGAATTGTTTCTGTTGCAGTTAACAGTTTGAAAGACCAACTTGAAGATTTAAAAAAGAGGAATCAGAACTCTCAAATATCCAATGAAAAAATCAATCAACTACAAAGACAGGTATGCCAACTTTATATATGTATATTTTAAAATAATCGCTGCTTGAAGTGCAGATTTTGGTAACAGTGGAGGGATTTGAAATGTGTAATTGGATTTTAAAAGCTGTTCTTTCTCATCAGGTTTTGGTGTTCAAAAGTAATCTTAAAATATACTCCTTATTTCTTTAATCCATAAAACCTAGTATTCTGTAGTAGAAATAGTGGTTTTTATATTTTAATTGTTTCTGAAATATTTTTTTATCAATCTTAGTTGGATGAAGCCAATTCCTTGCTGCGGTCAGAGTCTGATACTGCAGCCAGGTTAAGGAAGAACCAGACAGAAAGCACAAAGCAAATCCAGCAGCTGGAAATTAATAATAGAGAATTACAAGATAAGAACTGCTTGCTAGAGAATGCAAAACTCAAACTGGAGAAGGAGTATCTCAATCTTCAGTCAGCTCTAGAATCAGAAAGGAGAGATCGAAGTCATGGATCAGAGATTATCAGTGATTTACAAGGTACTCCTGCAAATCTTTTGAAGTTAAGATTGCTTCTTGTTTCTGGTTTGGGTGGTGTTACTTGAGTTTCAGACTGTGACTAGGTAAGTGTGCTGTTTTATAACATGTGATGTAATTGTGAAGAGCATTTGAGAGAAAATGTGTGATAACATCTATAAAACATTATTGATAACTTTTAAAATCACCCCAAAGGAGACATTCTTAATAGTCAGAATTAGAAGCTGTTACATTTCAAAAATGTTATCTCTAAATAGCTAAAGTACAGTCTTGTTTTCACACACTGCCCAGCCTCATTGATATTTTGGTAATTTTTAGGTCGAATATCTATCCTTGAAGAAGAAGTGAAAAATGGAAAGAGTGCATTAGCCAAACTGGAAATGGAGAAGAGACAATTGCAGGAAAAGCTCACAGATTTAGAAAAGGTAACAGCACTGCTAAGTGAACATTGGTGTTACATTCTTAGGAAATTTTTGAATTTGTATTTTTATTACTTGAGAAATTGAGACCAAACCTATACAAAAAGTAAACCTTGTTTTCTGGTTTTTTTGGGTTTTTTTGATTTGAGAAGTGGGGGAAAAAAGACGTCATTTCCCATACAATCACGATACATTGTACTTCTAAAGTACATAAGTACATAATAATGTACTCCGGTGTGTAGCTTAACAGTACAGTAGTGACATTTCATTTCATGTCTGAAATTTTTTTTTTAAACTCTCATTATTGCCAAAAATAAAAGAGCCTCTGCTAATGGGATTTTTTAAACAAATTTGTTATTGAAACAAAAGTCTTGAAAAATTTCTTCAGTAAACTTAATCTTTGAGCTGCTCTTGTTACAGAATGTTGGTTGATAAGGCAGTAATTCTGTAATTGTTTGCAACTGGGGATGTCATTGTACATTTTTAGAGCATTTTGGCATTCACAAAAAAAATTTGTAGAAATGACTTCTCAGTTAGATCCTTAGCCTGAGCTCTCTCTTTTACTCTGTGCATCCTTCCAAGCAGCATGTTACTGTTGTTCAAAATTCTGCCACTAACCTGATGTATTTAATGTTTTATTTTAATGTTATTTTTTCTTTAACAGGAAAAGAGCAACATGGAAATAGATATGACATACAAATTTAAAGTTATGCAGCAGAGCCTTGAACAAGAAGAAGCTGAACATAAAGCCACAAAGGCACGACTAGCAGACAAAAATAAGATCTATGAGTCTATAGAGGAAGCAAAATCTGAAGCCATGAAAGGTATGTGTTTGACATCACAATTGGACTTAGGCGTGAGTTACATGAAGTAGATAATATAATCTTTCACTGTGCATATTCTGGTGCATCTCATGACAACTGAAATATCTTGAAGAGAGGGATAATTACCAAAAAATTCCAGAAGATGGCTCTTACTTTTGAATTAAATGGCTTGTGTTTATTGCAGCTAATTAAAATGCTACCTACAGATTCTGTCCTTCCAACTGCAGAGCATTCACAAAAATTTTGAGTGTGCCGGTCTTCAAAAAGTGCAACAATGATTCAATAGTAATGGCTGAGTCACTTGGCATATCAGGTTCCCAAACAGCTTCAGCTTTTTGATTTTGTAATATCACAGTCCGAGCACAGTAGATTTAAATGTTTTATTTTTAAAATTCCACCCTTTTTGTTTGTCTCAGAGGTGTTGCAAATAAATTGGAAGTTATCTAGAAACTCGAAAGTAGGAAATAGTTCTGTCAGAAATGCTTGCAAAATCATCCTCTGGGTGTGTGTTTACTGTGAAAATTTTAATTAATCACTCTTAAGTAGTCTTTCTCTTCACTTTTAAAAGGAGAAACATATGGCTTATTGTTAGTACAGAGCAGACATCCTCTTCCCTTTGGCCTCCAAAATCTGCTGTTTTACGCTTCACTGATGCCTTATATCTTTTACTTCACAGAAATGGAGAAGAAGCTTTTGGAAGAGAGAGCTTTAAAGCAGAGAGTAGAAAATCGGTTGTTGGAAGCTGAAAAGCAGCGCTCCATGTTGGACTGTGATCTCAAACAATCGCAACAGAAAATAAATGAGCTCCTTCTGCAAAAGGATCTACTGAGTGAAGATGTAAGGAACACTGGCAAAAGGCGTCTTGAGTCAAACCTTCTTTTCAGTGTCCTAATATTTTTCCTGTTATGGCTGTACTTAAAAATATCTGTGAATGAAAATGGCAACAAAGTTTTCCTTCTCCGTCTTTGGAACTTTAGAAAGTCTACTTCATAGAATGTGGTGTCATTTTTCTGAAATATTTCAGCATTATTCACCTTAAAAAGTTTTTCTTCTGTAGTGGTAAATGCTGTGAGATTGACATGGAAAAACTAGCTAATTTAATGTGGGCTAAAGCCTTTATTCAGGAAGCAGCTTTGATTTACCAAAAGATGTAAAGGAAGTCAATTAGAGACTGCTTAAATCTTGCTTTCCTGTGTAGATCTGTAAAATTCACAGGTTTCTGTTTCTTCTTCAGGTGAAAAACTTGACATTAAAAATAGAGCAAGAAACACAAAAGCGCTGTCTCACTCAAAATGACCTCAAGATGCAAACACAGCAGGTCAACACCCTGAAAATGTCAGAGAAGCAGTTAAAACAGGAGAATAATCATCTTCAGGAAATCAAATTAAGTCTGGAAAAACAAAACAATGAACTCCGCAAGTATGCAAGTTGCTCTATATGTTTTACTCATGCTACTGATTTGAAATATTTTTGGAACAAAAGTTGAGAGCAAAATTAATTTTAAAAAATTGCTGCAAAGAATGTGCTGTTCTACAGTGCAAAACTTAATTGTCCTTTAAAACAATTTGCAGTGACTCTAATTGAGACTTGCCCTAGCAATTCAGCAATGTATACGTTTGTATTAAAAGATGTTTGTTATCCTGAAAATCTTAAAACACACAGCTTAAATATGAGTCTGAAGACTTCAGAAAAACACTTATCTAACTGAAGGTCTAGGTACTTTTTTTTTAATGATGTAGGACTTCAGTGAAGAGGAAAGTTACTGGAATTTTTAGTCTAGGAGAGCTTATCAGAGTTGGAAATTAATACTACTACAGAGCTACAAAGCATAACCATTGGAAATACCTAGTACTACAGATCTTTAAACACATCAATTGGACCTTCAGATAGAAATCTCAGTAGTTCTTCAAGGTCTTACAAGCAGTACTTGCACCTGATAGTAAGTAAGGAAATACATAATATTTTGTTACATAAAGAACTTTCTTGTGAATGACAAGACGAGATTGCCACGCACATCAGATGAATCTCAATCCTAGCTCCTTTATGACTTCTAGTGTTTTATCTCCCTGCGCTTTGTGGAGATGGACTTAGTCATGTAGAAGGTGGCCATAATGTGGAACACTGGCAGAAGTCTTTTCTGCTACATTTCTGTGGTTATGGAACTGACTGTTGTTTTAATAACAGATGGAGTCAAGAAAATACGCATGTCAAGGAATACAGTCATTCACAGACTGTGCTCTAGCAAACAACAGGCCCAAAACAACCAGTCAGATCAGTGACATTTTACATGGAAATAAGATTCTGTTGGTGGCTGTTTACTTTATCAGTGTCTCTTACTGGTTTAACTTTGTGACACTGTTGTAGTTGGTGTGTTAATAGTATTAAACTGACTTGTTATTAGTGCAGTATTCCCAGCTGTACAAGTGAAAAAGAGAGCTGGTACCCAGAGGAAGCTTCAGGTTTAATAGCTGAAGATATTTAGGTCAGGAAATCATTGGAGATCTCAAGAGTGTGAATGCTGTGTTTTCTGTTTACTGCTTTAGAATATCTTCATATCTCTTACGCATGTTCTTCCTTTCTAGGGAACGTCAAGATGCAGATGGGCAAATGAAGGAGCTTCAAGACCAGCTCGAAGCTGAACAGTATTTCTCAGTATGTTTTATGCTGCTTTATTTTTATATTAATCTGTTTACTGAGTACAATGTTGGATTTTCTTCTTCCCCCTCAGCCATCAGATGTTTCACGTCTCTAACCCAAAGCTACTTGTTTCTCTTGTACCTGTCTTCAGTGTTGTCTGCAGCCTTGATCTTGATCACTGAGCAATACGAAAGAGCTCATGTTGAGAAATGTCCCAGCTTTGTGGGGGAGTTCAGAGGGAGGAGTCAAGCAGCTCATTTTTCCACAGTGTGAATAATTTTCTGCTGGTTTCAAGCCTTTTGCATTCAGCATCTCTTCCATGCTGTATGGTAGAGAAGAGTTGTATTCTCACATGGTGTGACAAAACATGTGCACTTGTGGCTCAGAAGGAAATTTTGCATTATGACCAAACTTGGTAGTGATCTATTGGGAGTTTTTGATTTATTGTGGTAAGGTGCACCGGAATAAATAGGTATTGTACATAAAAATCATCACTGGCGTGTGGAGGTTAATTTTTATTAACAGTGCACAGCCAGTCGCACTGCAAGAGATGCCAAAAGGCTTGTTTCAATATTAACAGAAAATTAAGATTTCCTTGTGGATTTAGGTCAGTGAGGAAAAGGCCTTGCAAAAGTTTTATAGATGAAAACATTACACGCATTAAAGGAGAGAAAGGGAGAATTGAAGTCAGTTGACTTCTGTAGATGGGCCAGAGGGAGACAATCTGTCTTGAAATCCCCACAGTAAGTACACTTAGAGTTGTTTGTCACTTGACCAGTCATTTGAGTGGACACAGCAATATAATGTTTCTTTCATTATCTTCAGAGTTCTAGATTTGTATTAATTCGATGAAATTTCGAATTTCAAATTATTTTCTAATTGGTTTTTCCCTTATCCTTCTATTTCTTTTTGGTTTTTAACTGTCATGTTGGTTTCATGGATTTGTATGATTAGAATCTAAACTCCGCATGTCTAATTACATCAGACAATGATTATTTAAAATAGTAGAGACAAAGAAATTACTTCTTTTCCCTGCTTCTGATACTTCTCATTTTGTATGAAATAGTGATTTATCTTATCATTTAGAGTATCTTTAACAGTAAATATACATAGAAAATGTATATCATACATCTACCCATTCACAAATATAGAAGTTCAAAAAGGAACAACAACAAAGTAAAATAACCAAAACACATTTGTGAATGATGATGACATTTAGATAAGTTTAGAGAAGGCATTGCACACTTCTACTCTTAATAAGTGTGATTAAGGAACTGCATACCATATTGCAACTTGTATAATTTTTGTGGACCTTCAAGAATATAGAAATCACATAATTTTCTTTACAACTTTAAATTCTAGACTCTGTATAAGACACAAGTTCGAGAACTTAAAGAAGAATGTGAGGAAAAGACCAAAATTTGTAAAGAAATGCAGCAAAAGATACAAGAGTTACAGGACGAGAGGTAGGTTTTGCTAGTTGGACTACTAATACATAAAAGATCAGGGTGGGTTTTTGTTGTTTTCTTTCCCCTGCCTTCCTAACCTACCCATTTTAAAGTTAAAAGTATATATCAATAATTTGCAGAGATTCCTTGGCTGCTCAGCTAGAGATTACTTTGACAAAAGCAGATTCAGAACAACTTGCCCGTTCCATTGCTGAAGAACAGTACTCTGATTTGGAAAAAGAGAAGATTATGAAAGAGCTGGAGATTAAAGAGATGATGGCGAGGCACAAACAGGAACTTACTGAGAAAGATGCCACCATAGCCTCGGTGAGTTACATGATATTTTGGTAGAGATTGTAGAGCTTGAGCTTTTTTTGCAGTTTGAGTTATCCATTGCTGTTTAGCAGCTTTAGAGATATGCAAGTGTATCTAACATTTTAAAAATATTTATTTCTTATGATTGAAATTCAAAAATCTCTTACCGTGTTTCTTCCGTGCATTTCTCTGACCATTCTTTCTTCTGTGCCCCTACCCCTCTTACAGCAAGTCCTTTTACCCTTATCCTGGTTCCATTCTGCAGCATTTCCTTCTGTCCTGTAATATTTCGTATGCCAAATGAGTTTTTTTACATGGTCACATGTCCTTTTTTTTTTCTAGTTGGAGGAAGCAAATAGGACACTAACTAGTGATGTGGCTAACCTTGCTAATGAGAAAGAAGAACTAAACAATAAACTGAAGGAAGCACAAGAACGTACGTATTCTCTGAACCAAATGTGATTTAAATTGAAACCAGGTTTGTTCTTCAATAGTACTATATTCTTTTGTAATGAGTTTTCATAGATTTTTTTTTTTTTAATTACCTTGCTACAGAAATTACAAAGCTAAAAGAAGAAGAAGCAAATGTAGGAAATATTAAAGCTCAATTCGAGAAACAGTTGTTGAATGAAAGAACATTAAAAACCCAGGTAAGCAAATACATTTAAATGAATGTAGAGATAGTGTTCATGAATCAAATAATTTTTAATACAAAACTTTCCATCGTAAACTATTGATATGTACTAGTAATGCTTTATTTTTTTTTTGCTCTGAAAGAAAATATATTGGTTTTTTTCTTTCTTCTACTAAGTAGACCTTCAGTGTAGTGAAACTGGATCCTTATGATTTATAATAGAGGGACTTCTAATCCAGATGGATTCCACCAGCAAAAGTCTTCATTTCTGTCAAATGATGTGATGATATGTTACTGCTTTCAGTCTTGATTTATATTCCTCTCTAAGTTCTATAAAGAAGTACATTTCTGATTTTAATCCAGATTGTTTTTTAGAACAAGTTTTTTAGATTGTTTTTTAGAACAAGTGGCAGTTTAATACGAAGATATATTGTGGGTCTAGCTAATGAAAATGGAAGGGGTTATTTAAATGAGTGAAAGTGCTCACACAGCTAATGCTTGCTTCAAGTAAAAGTGGCATCATTACCTTCTTTTATATTTTGTGTAATACGTTGAATTAAAGCAACCTTGTAGTACTGGATTGCAGAGGTCTTAGTTTATAGTTAAAAGTGCCTGGTTATAGACAGGAGAGAAGGCTTTATTTCTTCACAACATAATTCTTTGCATTTATTAGTATGGTTTTTGTCACTTCTTTCTTTCCCATGGGAAGGCTGTGAATAAATTGGCTGAAATCATGAATCGGAAGGGTCCAGTCAAACGTGGAGCTGACACTGATGTTCGGCGGAAGGAAAAGGAAAATAGGAAGCTGCATATGGAACTGAAGTCTGAACGAGAAAAGTTAACCCAGATGATGATCAAATATCAGAAGGAGATAAATGAAATGCAGGCAGTAAGATCCTTTTGCAAATATAAACATTGCAGTATTCTCTGTAAAATCATAGTATTGATACAGACTTTAAGGCAGCATATCCATTCTCTATTCCTGAATTTCCCCAACCAAAAGAAATACACAGAATATATATTGAGATTGGGTACAAATTCTGCATAATTTTCTGCTTATATTTTCTCTGAGTAACCAAATACTGTGATAATAGGAAATCTTGCAATTTATCCCTGCAGCAAATAGCAGAAGAGAGTCAGATACGGATTGAACTGCAGATGACTCTGGACAGCAAAGACAGTGACATTGAACAGCTTCGTTCCCAGCTGCAGTCACTGCACATTGGGCTGGACAACAGTAGCATAGGCAGTGGACCTGGAGAGGCTGAGGCAGATGATGGATTCCCTGGTATGTTAATTTTTTTAATATTTCTGCATTAACTGGGTTTATACTAGTGTTGATGATCTGATGATTCTGTGACTTTTCATCTTCATCTATTTCTACCATCTTATCGATCCTTTGATAGCAATCACTTGTCCACCTGCTAACTAAATCTGTCTGTTGTAATACTTCACCTTACATTTATTCAAAGAAATTTTTTTTAAATTCTATTGTGCTCCATTAGAACTAAATGTTTTTCACTTTATTTTGGTGGTTACTTTGCAATTACTGTGTGTATGTGATGAAATGTAAAACTAATGCTCTCTTCTTAAAGATTCTCTTTTGACTTCTTTTCTACTTTTCCTCCTTTATGCTTTATGTTTAGTCCATATCACTCAATCCCACACTATGGAATCCATGTCCTTTACCTATCAGCACTCTTCTACCTCTGTCAGTATTGCCACTAAGCCTTCCAGTTCTCGCATGCTTCTTGATTCCGATTCTGACTCAGAGGAAGAACCTTTGTCTTGTTCCCACAGCCCTACAGAAGTTGATAGCACAGGTGACATCCCTGAGAACTGTTTGGTTTTGTTCTTATTGTGTCCTTTTCTCTGTTTCAAAACTAACACTATTAATACATAATTAAAGAAACGTACACCAAAGCTGGCAGCTAACATGCTGCAGTGGCAGTGAACATTGCCATCAAAGACATGAGAAAGTTTGCATGAACAAATAACTGGCCTGTTTTCTCTAAATGTTTGCAAATGCTTGCTGACAGTTATAAACCCACTATTTTTATTGAAGCACTGAATAAATTAGCCTTACGGCTTCTTTTCAAGGTAGCCTCTACACAATATCTGCAGCTCTCTGTATGACCCTAAGGTACTGGATACCAAAAATTCAAATCTTTGTATTTAAATGAAGCGTGGAAATATCTAACTCCTCACATCTAAACATACATTATTTTCTTGTAGAAATTCAGTCTCCTGAGTATTACATTGTTTTGCCTTAAAAGTATATTATGAGTGATAAGGCCCCGGTAAAACAGAGTTCTGTTTTACTAATTCTATATTCATATTACATGACTACACATACACCCTTTCACCACAGCTTCTGTTTAGTGTTAATGTTAGAGGTGGGTTTTTTAGTTGCATTCAAATTCATGTGTTTCACTTGAGGTTCCTTTAAAGTGTGAATATCTTTCCACTGAAGGTAGAACCTTTTTTGGGATTTTGACATTACTTCATCAAACTAGAGAAAAGAATAAGGCATTTCCTCTATTTTCCTCATTCTCTGGTTTTTGCTTTGAAGCTTCTAATAAAAGAAAAGCTATGTATGTACATATTTTTTCCTTGTTAGATGCTGTTGTGGTATGTGCATGCATTTGCTTTGTTCTAAAGTAAAAATCATAACTAAGCTGGGACTTCTTGCTGACATAATCACAAAAGATTTGAGGTAGGATGGTGTCTTCTGTTATTTCCCTCCTAGTGTTTATAAGCATATATTGTGAGAAATTTGGAATATTCTGCCCTTTTTCTGTTCTGTTAGTATTGAATGGACACCAGAAGTGAAGAAGTGTAATCAGAAGGCTTCATTTTGTCCAATTTCATGTAATAGTATTGGATTACAGAGAAAGATGGGAAAAACATATTTTAGGAAATAGGAGAAACATGCATATTTTTTTTTGCCCTGCGTGTGCTTCCTGGATATGGGGTAGACTATTTTTTTGCATCAGCATTATTCTTGCTACACTTTCTATGAGGTGTAGCTGAAAGGAACAATATAAGGTGGCAGGTATGAGGCAAAACACATGTTACAGAACTGCTTCATGTACTTGATATGTGTATTAAAATAGGTTCAACAGCAATGCTGGTAGGGCAGTAAACATTGAAGACAGTGTGTATCTGTGTATTGTGCTTTAAGTCTCTCTAGACACAAAAAGAATTGTATGAATATCTAGTAATTATTTGTCACACTATGTTAAACATGGGCAGGAACCTGCAAATTCCCTCTGATGAGAAGGAAAATAGTTTTTGTAATTTTGGAATATGTTTCTGTTCGTTCCATGGTTTTGTGTTTGTTAATGCTTAATGATTCAGTATTTTTGACTGGGAGGTTCCTCAGCAGTAGCAGAGGTTATCTGCTAGGGTAGGAAACTCATTAGAAAAATACTATTGCAATTGAGTAGTTCCTCTTAATAAAACATAGGGGGAAGAAATGCTTGTGTTAAGTGCAGCTATAAATATAGGGTCTAAGGGTATGTGATCCTATGTATTACCAAGCCCTGGGAAAGTGGGATCCTGTTGAGCTTGTGGTGACTACTGAAATGTGTATGTCAAGCAACAGCTGAGCTCTTAATACTCTTGATAAATCAAATCTGACAAATGTGCCACTGTAATATAAAATACTGCAAGTGTGTGAAAGGGCAGTTGAATTCAGACAAGGCTAAAGGATTAGCCAAAAATTACTTATTTTGGATTAGAAAGCCTAGGAGATACAGGCAGAATTAGGAAAAGAAAAATTTACGGACCAAAAAGTATGACTTAGAATACTAAACTGACATTTTCCCCAGCATATAGGGTATGTAGGTTATTTGTGGTGGTAATTTGCGGGTTTTTTTGGTCTCAGATCGGATGTTGTGTGGTCTATACTAATATCTTTAGGTGCTATTGTAAAAGGTAAGGTTCGATAGACATAAGGCATTTAAGACTTGGAAAAGTTACTAAAGGGAATGTGTGTGCTATAACTGCAAGTTTGTTCTTCCCCTTCCTCCTCGTGCCTACTGCTTTTTTGTGATTGCATTGCTGGTTATTGGCTGTATTCAGGGGCACATTATTTAATGTCTTCCTGAACATTTACCATGATAAACTTTGTAAGACCTTGTACTGTTAAATAGTTAATCTTCTCATGTTTGCTCTCTTGCTTTATTATTGATCTTCAATAACTTTTAAAATGCACAGTAGTCTCAAAAATAATGTTTTGTCTGTTCTTTAATACATAACTCTTTTTCAGAATCAAGATTGGAAGGCTGGCTATCAATGCCCGTTAGAAATAACACTAAAAAATTTGGATGGGTTAAAAAAGTAAGAAAACCAGATTTATGATCTTCTTTCTTGCATAGTCTAATTTTAAACTTACTGCAGGTTTTCAACACTTCATTTTTTCTTTGATATGTGTTCTCTCATTTCTTAAATGTATAAAATATGTTAGCTGGTATAGCTACATCTGAGAGGAGCAGCTTAAGACAATTGCAATAGTTCTTCATTTAGCCAGAGGTGAGAACACTCATTAATGATCTTCAAATGTTTATACATGCCATAAGCATTCCCAGCAGTATTACATAGCTGGAATTAGGCAGAGTCTGGAAACAAGTGCTCTTGACAATTTCTTTATTTAGGAGATAAGACTAAAAACTACTCCTCCTGCCTTGTGTAACCTTCATTTGTTTACTGCTTCTCAGTAACCTCTTTGATGAGCCTTTGTCCAAAATGTAACATACACATTTTCATACCAATTTCCTTACTGCTGTGTCATACAGTTAATTCTAGGCAGAATTCTGGAAGTAGGACATCTTTTAGGTAATTTGCTTCTTAGTGAACATTGCTAGCTATTCTGGTACGTATAATAGTGATCTTTTTAAGTATGATCCCTATTAGTTGTGACCTGCACACATGAAATAAGCAGAGGATGACAGTTACTCTCTCTACCAGTCCAAGTGAAAATTAAATCAATAAACAGAAATGAAAAGCTTATATCCTACTTTCTTCCAGACTTTAATTTTTGTTTCTTCATAGATATTGAAATATGTTTAAATATCAGTTAATCTGATAACATAACTTGATTTATCAGGTAATAAGAATTTTGTTTCTTACGCAATGAATTTCTTGGCATGGACTTAGTATACAGTACTACTGTTGTCCATTTAGGTACCATTTACTCAAATTGTAGAAAAGTATTGCTGCAACATATGTGATAGATAATTGCTGGGATATATTTGACATCTGTGATGAGCTGGATTAAAACATGTTTTATCCTTTTATCTCCTAACAGTATGTAATTGTAAGCAGCAAGAAGATCTTGTTCTACGACAGCGAACAAGATAAAGAACAATCTAATCCCCATATGGTATTGGATATAGAGTAAGTGTTGCCATGTGAGATTCTGTCTTCTGATTTGTAGGTGAACTCTGTTGGAAAGACCTGTGACCGAAGCCCTTTTGAGGTCCAGTCTGGGAGCACAACATCACATTTTTTTAATCTGAACTATAGAGCTGGACCCTTGGGTACCTACTGTGGTGAAGAGTTGGGTTTGCTGTTGGGATTGGTGCAGGAGGAGCAGTGTGGTGCTCAGACTGATGCAGGGAGCTGCACTGAGCCCTGGTGTAACTGAACTGCTCCCACTAGCTCAGCTAGGCCTTCCTCACTTACACTTGGGAGCAAAGCATGTAAAGAAAACTGTAGCAAAGCAGATATAATTTTCAGTGTTTGTATATTTTCTCTTACAACGTGGCCTTACAGGTGGATTGTACAGTTAATTTATTTTCTTAATAAATGCAGGATGTGGCTATTCAGAGGTTGGAGCATAGGGACAGGATTGTGTTAGAAAGCTGCCAGCAGCCATTAAAGTCACGTGATGGTGGTTTTTCAGTGCTTTTGCAAATATAGCTGGATGCTTGTGACTTCTTTTCATTTAGGGTTTTTGGGAGTTCATGTGCAGGGTTGAAAGATAGAACTTTACCAACTGATTAGAAATCTGTACAAATTTGACAAGTTTTTAATGCCTCTAAGTTTTAATGTGGTATGTCGTATCCTAACTTAATCTGTCAGATTTATCATTTTGGTAACATTAATTTTTGTCCTTATTGAAACAATTTCCTATAGCAAACTCTTCCATGTCCGACCAGTTACTCAGACTGATGTGTACAGAGCAGATTCCAAGGAAATTCCTAGGATATTCCAGGTATTCATCAATCAATTAATGCTTCTGCTGTAACAGACATAGTATTTCAGACATTGTCAAAAATACTGTCTAATGAAATATTTACTAAAAAATTATTGAAAAATCGTTTCTAGTGTAATTGTTCAATCTTTTTACTTAGATAATGACTCTGAATTTGTATTTGCCATCTAGGAGTACTTGACATTATTTTGCTTTCATTCTAGATCCTATATGCTAATGAAGGAGAGAGCAAAAAGGAACAGGAATTTCCTGTGGAGCCCATGGGAGAGAAGTCAAATTACATTTGTCACAAAGGACATGAGTTTATACCTACTCTTTACCACTTCCCAACCAATTGTGAAGCTTGTATGAAGCCACTGTGGCACATGTTTAAACCTCCTCCTGCTCTGGAATGTCGCCGCTGCCATATCAAATGTCACAAAGATCACATGGATAAAAAAGAAGAGATTATAGCGCCTTGCAAAGGTAAATAGCAAGTATTTGAATATGCAGAGAGTGCTGGAGTCACAAGGCATTCTAAGAGATCAGAGGATTCTAGTAATGGTCTGACACCAACTAAACATAAAGGTTGATTTCTCTTTTATTAGTACATGGCCATCAGCCCCTTTCTGAGGGTGTCTCCATGAGGGTCACTCTCTGCTGTGAGTTCATGGCCCATGGCTGTGGTGTGCACGTACCTGTTGTGTTGTCATCTTCATGCAGCAGAGCGTGGTGGTTTTATGGTGCTCACACTGTGTGTTGTGCTCTTTGCTGTGGGAAACAACAGTGCTATGGAAGGGGTTACATTTGGTGAAGGTTGCTCCTTGTGACTCAACGTTATATAATTTCTTGGTCTCGGTCACACCTCTTTGTGTTACCTGGGGTTTTTTCCACGTGAATGTGTGTCTTCCACAGTACTAAGTTGTTACTCTCTAAATACAAGGAGGAGGCACTGTCAGCAGCCAGGAAACCTACTGGTTCATTTTGCTTGTGACTTCTCTGCTGATTTCTCTCTGCTGACTATGAGAGTATGGGAATATGACAGCTAATTTTTGATGTGGGGCCATGTTTAGAATAATAACAATATTTTTAATTCTTACTACAGTGTACTATGATATTTCTACGGCAAAGAATCTACTACTGTTAGCTAATTCTACAGAAGAACAGCAAAAATGGGTGAGCCGACTGGTGAAAAAAATACCCAAGAAGCCTCCAGCACCAGACCCCTTTGCTCGATCGTCTCCCAGAACTTCCATGAAGGTACAGCCAAACCAGTCCATCAGACGACCAAGTCGACAGCTTCCTCCAAACAAACCAAGGTGACATAAGAGCTGCTATTTAATTTATTGTGTTAAATGTTTTACTACAATTGGTTTTAATTCCTTATTCAGTGTAGGTGGACTCATGCTAATGTCTCATGATTCCTAAAAGGATAGTCTTACCAGATTTTTCTGATTTGGTAAAAATTGTCCATACAAAAATGGTTAATTTACTACTGGATCACTTTTAAGGAGCAGAATCCTATACTGTGCTGTGGAAGTGATAGCATTCTGCAGGTAGCGTTTGTATGATTGCACAGTGCAGAGTTTCTGGGTTTCTTCCAGTTTGCTTTTTTCATCACCTGCAGTACTAGCTTATATCTGTTTCTATCAGTTCCCACTACTGACAGCCTGTGAAAAGGTTGGTCTGACTTATTTTGTTCATTGCAGTATTCCAGTTTAGCAAAGGCTTAAAATTTTTCCCCAAAGATGTAATCGGGCAGTGCCTAGACAGGATTGCTGTCCTTGTTCCTGTGACCCAACTGGCACCAGTATCTCAGCTGGCTGGGTGAGCTCTGGGCTGGGTGAGTGGCCAGAGTTAGTGGGGAATGCAGGGAAGCACACTCTTGCTGTGGTGCTGCTGTTACCACAAAACATACTTACGCTATGAAGAGAAAGATCTTAAACACATACTGGTATTTTAATGGGTGGAAATGCATAGTGAAAGGACTTAAATATATATTTTCACTTCCCTCCTAACCTTCCTACAGTCTAATTTTTGGTGATTTAATTTACATATTTGAAAGAGAATCAGATCTCATTATCTGGATTTTAAATTAATAGATATTTTTTTCTTATAATCATGAAGGAAAAAAGTGTTTTAATCACTTTTTAGGGACCAATTATTGAAGAGTTTCTTTGTGCAAAACTAACCAAAATATCAGTGATAGGATTGAAGCACGAATCAAGAAAACATTCATGACAACTTGGAGGACAAGTAGATTACTTTTCTTCTGCATAGTGTTTACAGTCTAACTTAGTGGTGTTACTCTGTTTCTTGCTATTAACATATAAAGGTATATAATAAATTCTCATTATTTTTCAATAGCTATTCTTAGGTGTTCTGAAAATAATTCTCCTTCCAACACCCTTTTTTCAATCTTCGCAAACTTTTGTACAAAATGCTCTCATAGCACAGTATTTATTCTGGTGGAAAAAGGAGGAGGATGAATATTTTTGTGTATAAAGCATTCAAGTTTTCAGTCTAAGTTCCTAAGTTAGCTTTGCAAATGTACCTAACAGATGGAAAGTATAGTTCTGTGAGGTCATGTCACCTATCACCCTACTAATGTTGGTCTGTCAAACTAGTGGAAATTTGTATGGAATTGAACACCTTTAATTAGAAACCACATACTCACAAATTACTGTAATTGCTATGGCAAATTTATATCTCAGTGTTGCTTTTGTGAGGCTTTTCTGCAAGGGCTTACCATATTGAATAATTCATTTTCCCTTATGAACTTTATTAAGAATGAAGATGTAGTTGCCAGTTCAGTCTAGGGACTGAGTGGCTGGGGACAAGCAGTGGGCCCTGGCAGCCAGGCAGGCTCTGGGACTGCACCAAGAGGAGCACAGCTGGATGCTTGAGGGAAGACATTATCCCCCTCTGTTCACTCCAGAGTCTGCAGCACAACACTGCCTCCGCATATGAGCCCCCAGATTCCAGTCAGACAGCAAGACATTGGGGAAGGACCAAGCAGAGGCCAGCAGGATGGTCAGAGCAGACGCCTGAGGGAGCTGGGCTTGTTCAGCCCGGATGATGGACATCTCCAGGGGCTCCCATAGCAGCCTGGCCCAGCCTGTGGGGAGGGTGTCCAAGAGACTGAGCCAGGCTCGTCAGTGCTGCATGGTGGGAGGGTGAGAAACAAGGGGCTCCCTTGAACCAGGAGACACTCCAGCCGGATAGAAGGAAAAGCCAGTGCAGAGAGGGAGGCCAATGAGGCTGGACAGGTTCCATCCCTGGAGGCTCTCAACACCTGACAGGAGAAGACCTTGAGCATCCTGGGCTGGCCTTGCAGCTGACCCTGCTTTGAGCAGGAGGCTGGGCTAGAAACCTCCTGAGGTCCCTTCCAAGCTGCATGGTCCTAAAAATGCTGTTCCTGCTAGGAATCTCACACAATGATTGTTTCTTCAAGGTTTTCATGGCTGTTTTTCTTAGTGAGGATTTAAGAAAGGGCAGACCAGTTTTTCATACAGACCATATAATTTCTGTTTAGCCATTCAGTATCATGCCAGAAGGATAATTCCAAATTGAAAAAAAGCCAACTTTATTGTATTTTACTTCCTAATAAATTGTTATAGCCATAGTTCATGTAACAAATTAATATTGAGCCATTTCAGGGCTGTATCGCATTTAAAGGTTTCAATAGTTTAAAGCCTGAAAATCCAAATTCCCCTGAAACCCATTTTGTTTAAAACATGTGATTAACTGTATTAAACAATGTAACATGTTTATATTGATGCTCTGTTAGGGTAAGGTTTCCATGCCTGCATCCTATGCTCAGCATATAACCCTGATCAGGATCCTTTCATCTCACTGGAGAGATGTCTGGGCTGGGTTTCATTTGTTGTAGCTATAGCAGATGAAAAGTTAGTACTAAAGATATTTGTCTAAGATTCTTCAATTACAACAGAAAGAGATGAGTGCTTCTAGACAATGATTCACCCCATCCCAAAATAAATGCCTCAGATAAGTAAAATGACTCATTTGCCTGACAGGGTTTGCCTCACTTGCCTTCTTTGTTCTGTAGTGACCATACAAGGAGCACAGACAGGGAGGCCTAGACAACAAGATGATATATCCTCTCTTTTGGCATTGCTTAACTTTAAAAGAAACGCTACAGAATAGCTGTATAGTGTAATCACCCTGTATTTCGGATATAGTAAAATCCTGCTGTATTTGTACATTCAGATGAAGCTATCTTATTCAATGTTCTTTTCAGCACTCAAAAATTATTTGATTTTATTTGAAAAATCGTTAGCTTTGCATTTTTGTCTGGAAGGGGATGGCAGGAGAGCATAAAAACCACCTCAGTCAGCAAGAACAGCAGCAAAACAGAAAGCAAGATAATTTTATAAAATGTACGTGTTGGTCTTTTCTACTGAAATTTTAGGGGAAAAAAATCAATATGGTTAGTGTTCTATATTGAATTGAATGATTTTTGAGATGAATTTGCAATGAATGCAATATTCTTAGCTTACATGAATACTTACTGAATCCTCATACTTGTGATAGGGAAAGGAACAAACCCACCTACCTTAAGCAGTCTTTCGGTTAAAAAGGTTTAGTGATAGTAAAAGGAATTTTCAAGTCTTTTATAGAAGTGTGACACTCATAAAACATCAAACCCTCCTGTTGCAGATTACTTGATCTGGCATTTAAGGACTGGGATTGGTCATTTGATGATGTTGATGATATTGATGGTGATGATGATGATGACGATGTTTTTGATTTCTGAAGAAGTATAAGGGGTAAATCTAAGTAGAGAGGAATGGATTTGTTTGCCTTTGAATACAGCATGCTATGTTGGATTTTGTTTCTCAAAGCAGAGAAAATACAAGATCTCATTTTAATATTTTAAACAGAAAAATGAGATTCTGTTCATGATATGGAACTTTTTGGAGGAGTCATTTTCATTAAAACAAAGTTGTTGCCTTTGTCAGTGTTTTTATTTTTCTAATTTTAGATTTTTTTTTTTCAAAATTCATGTCTGCCTGCCTGAAAAAAAACCCCAAAATTGCTGTTTTCAGTTGTTGTTCATCTCTAATGCTAATACTGCTAACCTCAGCAGAGAATATTTGAAGGATAAAAGAGAGATGGTAGCAGTTGGATGTTGAGCTGCAATAGACTTGGTATTTACAAACACTTTTCATTTTTAAGCTTTTAATATAAACTGACTGGTCTGTGGCTAGCAGACATGAAATCACTGGAATTCTGCATTTTGCTTTTCTACTTGTGTTCTGAAGTGGATTTGACTTGGCTTTCCTTTGCAGTGCTGTGCTTTCTGGGTACCTAACCACGCATTTAGAACTATGTAAACAAATGGGCTTTGCAGCTTCTGTGATGTGGTTTCCTTGACTGCTTTAGAAAGATCCGGCCGTGGTAGTGATCTGATTTGTCCCATGGCTTAATTCTGGATGTACTGCAAATAGCATTACCTGTTTTATAGACCTCAGTATCTGATCATTTCACACCTTGATGCAACCTAATGTTTACACAGAAAAAAACCTGTAAATGTTAAATGCCTAAGAATTGTTTTAAACAGTATGTGAGATGTGTCTCAGCTGTACAACAGCGGCACTGGGGCTGCTTCTCAGCTGTGTGCTCAGGGAACTGAGGAACCAGCTCCTGCAGGAGTTAAACAGCTTAGTGTTCACAGTAACGAGCATTACGTTAATTAAATACACTGCATCTTTGTGTATTAAAAGCTTACAGATCACTAATCCTTTAGAAGCAACTATTAAACTGTGCATATTGTACTTTACCCTCATGTATTGCAAGGGGGTTTAATTGATTTGGGATTACAATGCATAAGGATGTGCTGTACTGAAGTAATGATGCTGTTGGATGTAGAGGAAAGGTGTTTCTCCCAAATACGATGATGAGCCCATCTTAAATGAAGACTTTGAAGAAGTATATTTCTGTCAGATTTACATCCGTTGCATTTACTGACCAAACTTCCTGCTTCTTTTTCAGCTAACTGCTTTCCGTGAATGCAGACTCAGTCAAGGTGATAATTTTCTTCCCATTACAGCAAGACTGTAACATATCCCAAAATATATTAAAAATATATATTTTCCTGAGAGATTGTGCTATATATATCAGAGGTTTACATTTTTGCTGCAATATAAATTACTAATCTCTGAGGGTTTTCCTGTATTCTCCCGAGTGACTGATCAGTTGAGGAATGGTTGATAATTAGTAGGTAACCTTTTAAACTCTGTTCCACAAAAGCTTTCTTGGCAAGACACATACACTACATTTCATAAAAGGATCAAGAGGGATGAGTATTGAAATGGAAGAGACTGACTTTTCAGCTTTCGTAAAGATGCCACCAGCACGTCTGCAAGTAGAAGCGGAGGAAGATCCACCACAGTGATATAGACTGCATCTGTAAGAAGTGACCATTATACTGTGTATATATATATTGTACTGTAATACTGCAAGAGGGTTTTAAAAATCTTTCCACTTTATTTTTTTATGCTTATTAATCAGATACCGTTACTTATTGCAGTTGCAACTATGCACTTGTATAAAGCCATAATGTTGAAGTTTGTATCATTCATACACGTCTATCAGAAGCTGCATGTCAGTGTTCAGCAGCTAGGATAGGTTTGAAGTATATACTAGTTTCAGCTACATCATCATGGGCAGTCCTGTTGTACCTGTCTAATTGCCTTAATTTAACTTTTTTTCAATTTTTTTTTGCCCATTCATTCTATTTAAGGAAAAAGAAAGTTTACCAGCTCTTAGGATGCAATTTTGCTTTGTGGCAGAAAAAATAGTGCACTATTTTTACACCTAGTAAGTATATCAGTGTCAGCCTATTTTGAATGTATATCAACTGGTTTTAAGGGTGGAGAAGTGTTGGTTACAGAAACAATGTCTTGAGAGCATGGGATTTATCAGACCATTTGCTTGTACATGTAACTGCTCATCCAGCCCTTTTTACAAACCTCAATACTAGTTATGGACTTATATTAACCCTCATTAAGTGCTATGAAACTTCATTTTGCCTTGTTTTTGCATACTCTCCTAGATGTGTTTTTTTTTTTATTTCTGGAAAATAAAAGAATCTGTGACTATTTTTACATTTCACAACACAGTATCCAAGGACTGTCACAAACTTTAAGAAAAGAAAAACATACTGTAGATGTATTT
>VWZW01000904.1:1286926-1432146 GCA_013397115.1 Edolisoma coerulescens | reverse complement strand
ATTTAACACTATCATGAAAGGTGGACTTTGAAAGACTGAAATACTGAAAATTAATAAATATATTTACATTTTGTAACCTCTACTACAGTTCAGCTTAACAGAGCAAGAATGTATTCAGTCTTCTGTTTATGCACTCACAAAGTAAAATGTTCTTTGTGAGTTCTTAAATTCAAAACTAAAACTTTCATATCATTTCTGTTAGGTATTATAACCCAGAACACAGCTACAATGGTTTTTCCCTGCTTGTTTTGATTTACAGAAGTACGGTATATTTTTAGATAATGCAGATTTGCATAGAGTACAACATTAAAAATGTATACAGTAAAACTGTTTCCATTCACTGAATGCTTAAATATTTTATATATATATATAAAAAAAAAATGTTACATTGTGGGAAGTTCTATCCTTTTCTGAATTGGAGAATATTATATATATATATTTTTAAATAAACTATTTGAGTAAGGTAAAATAGTTCCTGAACTTGAGAAGCTGGTAATTGATTGAAATATTTAAATACAGAGATAACTACTGCAGCAGATATGGGAAAGGCAAGGGCTGCTCCAAAGGCAGCCAAGCAAAGCCTGTGTGTGGAGGAAGAGTGCAGACTCCAAGGGAGCTGTTTGGCAGCTCCTCCACTGCCAGGGCTGGATCCTTTGCACTTTTCTCTCCCTGGCTTGCCCTCATTTGCTGTGAATCCGTGGGGCCCTGCTAAGCCTGACATTTAAGGAAATGTATATGTTATAGTATTTGCTAGCCACAGTTTATAAATTCTGTGCTTGTACAGATGGGCATTGGCTGTACCCGCAGCAAGCTGTACTGAGAGGGTGTCATGGAGCAATATGGGCTAAGGGGGAGCACTGGGGGTCCTGTGCTCTGACCTCTACCTCAGAGCAGAGCTAACTTAGCACAGGTTCCTCAAGGCCAGTGGTCTGAGGTACATGAACCTCGCTTTGAACCCAGGACACAAAAGGCAGAGGTGCTCTTCTGTTCTTCTCCTTTATCCTGCTGTGAAATGCAAACAGCTCTTTAATGCTAGTTCCTGGAGATTGTGTTGTTTCCTTATTGTCCAGTGGTGACCTTTCAACATTTTTGAGAGGAGGGCCTATTCATGAACTAAGGAATATTTGCCTTGAAAGTCACTGATGTTTTAACACTTTATTTTTGTTACAGGGTTGTCCCAAGGAAACAGGATATTTTTATGGCCTGAATGACTTACCTATAGAAAATTCTCTCACTGACAGTCCTTTTTGTCTCACAAGAATAAACAAGTAGCATAGCCAAGATGCAGATTAATCTTCTGGAAAAATCAGGGGTCAAACTTGGAGCCAGAAGCTCAAGGCACTTGTAGGGAAGTTGCTCCTTGGTTCCCAGTCCAAGAGCTCACCAGCACAGAAGGACAGGCAGACCCCATCGGAGTTACCCTGTCAGGTATCAGAAAGACCCTTCTGCAGTGAGGTTTCCCCTTCTGTCCTAGTTGTGCGCTGCAATTCCCTACCTCTTGTGGTTCCTGCCACAATGCAGCCCCTCCCAGCACTGCCAGCGATCCAGCACCACTCAGGTTGTAACTAGAGGAAGGCTCTGGTGGTTCTTGTGCGTCTGAGCACAGCTGATGCTGTAACCAAAAACATGATATAGAATCACAGTATGATGTAGGACTTGGAAACATACAAGAGGCTCAAGGATCTTGGCAGTGACAGGGGCCAAATTTAAAATACCACTGAAATTTCACTGCAAGCGTCTAAATCTCTTACTGCCTCGTGAAAACACTGAACCTCCTAAATTTTGACAGGCATTCAGTGGCTCTCTGAAGGCACCGAGGCCAGGAAAGCTGCCACTGAAATTATGTGCTTTTTCTCTTTTGTTTCTTTTTAGTTTCTCATGTCAAGTGATCATTAGAAATTTGAGCATTTCTGTTTGTAGTCTTACATTGTATTAGTTTCCCATCTAGCTTTGAGAGAATCATCCTTGGAAGAGGATTATCTGTTTTGGTCTGAAGTGCCTTTATCCATCCTGTGCTTGTGAGGTTGTATTTGGGATGCTGCTATGAGAAGGGGGAACTTACCTGAAAGCAAACTTCTTACCTGGATTGCTCTTACAAACCCTTCATCACCTCCTTATTCTGTTCTAGAGGCAGAAGAACATAACAGTACAAGGTCTCGTTCAATGAACTGGAGTATTTCAGTCTCCTCCACATTCCTGGATAGTTTGCCTTGACATTCATGTTAAAATAATGATAAATTTATTTTTTCATTATTTTATAGAATATGTCAAGTTGGAAGGGACCTATAAGGATCATTGAGTCCAACTCCCTGCTTCTCACAGAACTACCTAAAACTAAACCATATGACTAAAGGCATCATGCAGACACTCCTTGACACTCCTTTTCAGTGCATTACACTTTTTTACGAACGATCATCTCTGCACATAGTACACTTTAAATTGAAAACATTATTTCTTATTTTTTAAGATGATCATCGGAATCATTTAGGGTTCTATAAGAATCCCAAGGATCATGGGGTTTGCCTGCTGCTTTTAAGTATCCCTCATGAGGGTGGGAAGGAGTCTTCTTTTGGATCTTCATAAAAGATTCTGATGGAGTGGTTTGGAAACTACAATTTGTATTCTTTGTTGAAGTTGCCTAAAAAGTGGACAGGTGTATATACTCAGACATTCTCATCTGAGAAATAAGACAAGTCTATTGATTTGTGTGGGGCAGAGAAGAACACTCAAAACACATCTAGTCTAGTTCCCCCAGAAACTACTGCAATGAATGGAAAAGCTGTAACTGTAAAAACATAGCTCCAAGAAGTGGGGATGTAGAGAAAATAATTTATTGGCACAGGGATGCTAATTACCAGGTCTTATTAATGCAAATTGGAGTTTGGAATCTTTGCCACTTTGTAGGCATGAAGCATTGTTTTATAAATGTAAGAAAGCCATGTTACTGCTTGATATTGCAATGGTGAAGCCTTGGATTCGACTGCAGCTGTGTCGTGGTTTGATGATGGTTAAGTGCCAGGCACGCACAAAAAAAACATCTACTTTTTTTCCTCTGCTATAGCTGAGCAGAGGAGGAATTGAAAACTTCATTTCATAAATTGAGATAAGGATTATTGAAAAACAAAAAAACACTTTAAGGCAAAACAGGTTTAAAACTTAAACAGTATAAACAGAATACTAACAGTATATTAACAGAATTAGAAGTAAAAACAGTAATGAGAACTAAAGCAAACTTTCAGAACGCCTTTCTTTCCCAGTCCCTCCCTCCTATCACTGACCGTGCAAGGGAACAAAACATGGGTATTTCACTTCTTAAAAATCTTTCTTCAGTATGCTTAAGGAACAGAGTTTCTTCTGCTGTGCTGTGGGATCCTTCCCACGGGAGACAGTTCTCTGCGAACTTTTCTGGCGTGGTTTTAACTTCCACAAGCAGCAGTCACGCCTGAACCTGCTGCAACGTGAGTCCCTCCCACGGGCCAAGCAGTCTTCCCACAACTGCCTAGCGTGGGTCATTTTAGTTCATGGGGCTTAGTCTTTTAAGGATGAGCTGTTCCAGTTTGGAAGCGAAGGCT
Organism: Edolisoma coerulescens; assembly: GCA_013397115.1. NCBI lineage: Eukaryota > Metazoa > Chordata > Aves > Passeriformes > Campephagidae > Edolisoma > Edolisoma coerulescens. Next base: position 1,428,574 of record VWZW01000904.1, on the reverse strand, counting down.
CTCTTCCTCTATCTCTAAAAGCAAGGGTCATCTCTCTCTGTTCGAGTTCCTCACTAGATTACAGCTTTCCAGCATCCACGCGCTCCAGCGCGAGTACTCTTCTTCAGGGGCTGGTGTGGATGTCTGCTCCCCCCATGCACCTCATGAATTAGAGGGAAACTGTTTGTTTTATTATAGTCCTCACCACGGCTTGCAGGAGAATCTCAGCTCCAGCGCTTGGAGCACTTTCTCCCTCTCCTTTTTTTTTCACTGACCTCGGTGCCACCATGTTGGTTTTCCTCACGTGTCTTCACTTTTCCTTTTTCTCTGACTTGGAAGAAAGTTGGTGTCTGTAATTGCAGTAGAGAGGTTGATCTCGTCCGGGCTCCACATCAGGGAATTGCTGGCCATGTCTCTCACTGCTGGCTGCGTGGTCCCTGCCGGCACCGCACGGGCGGCTCCGGCCTCAGGGGAGCCCCGGCTGCATGGTCCCGGCCTCGGGACGGCTCCAGCTGCGCAGGCCCTGGCAGCCCCCGCCGAGATGGGTGCCAGCAGCTGCCTCACCACCCCTCGGGAAAAGGAAAAAGAAGCTTCCTGCCCCTTTTCCTTTCTTAAATATGTCATCACAGAGGCATTACCAGCTTCTCTAATTTGGCTAGTAACCTGCCCATCATCAGAGCCTTCAGCAATTGGTTCTGTGCCAGATATAGAAGTTTCAAGCAGCTTCTCTCCCACCCCCACCAAAAACCAGGCTGTGCTAAACCAACACATGCTGCTTTTGCTCCAATAATCTTGTAGAAGCTGCAGGATTAAAGTGATCTTTCAAAATGAAAGTCACAGTGAAAGGTAACGAAATTTCAGTTATGAGTGTATGTAGTCCTGAAACCTTAAATCTGGAAAGACACATCATGACCCTGAAAAGAAAGGGCAGAGTGCAGTAATTTCATGTCCCTGCAGCCCTTACCTGGTTGTTGGAGGAGCTGCATAGAAATGCTTTCACAGCCAAAACAACTGCATGGGATGCTTCAATCCTACCACCCCATATTGAGGTCTAGGCCTTCAGTGTTCAGAGATGTGACTCTGCTTCTATGCATAGTCTTACATTGTCCCTGTGGGCCTCATGGGTCATCCAGTTCTTGTCATTTGTCATTACTGTTTGGGGTGGTTTTTGCCCAGGACACTCTTGCACCACTTGGTAAGCATGGCTATACAGCGAGAAGTACATCAGGCTTGTGATATCACTGCCAATCCTCTTTTCCTTTGGATCACCAACTGCTTAGACTTTAGGCACTGAATTGCCTCGGATATGTGCTACTTTTTATTAACAAGGGAACTGGTAGAAACTTTTTTTGGAGTTACCAGAGGTATTAAACTCTGTATTATTTTTAAGAGTGAAGGAGCTGGGCACCCCACCCTCTGAGCCCTGTTTCGTATCTGCTCGCCCTGCATTGTCTCTGACCTCAGCTGTTCCATTTTCCAGTAGGCTCTTGGAGCAGGTCTTGCAGCTTCAGGACTCTGGCTGCAGCTTCGGGACTTGGATCTGCTTGCTGGATCCCGTGGTCTCATGTGTCTGCATGATGTTTTCCAGCATATTACAACCCCTGCTTCCTGGGGGCCACTGCAATTCAGTAGGATCTGTGTAGCCTTGAGTCCACTCTGGAGCCATGGGAGAGAGGCTCTGTATGCTGTTCTGAGCTACAGCAATGGGAGTTGTATTACTGGAAGGTAGGCATTTGTGCCAACTTAAAAAAAAGCAACAAAGCTGAGAGAGAAAAATACCCTTGAGCTCAGAGAGTCCATGAGGACTGTAAGTTGTGCTGACAGTGCATTTCATGGAAAAAAAATCTCACAAGATGAGCGACCCTCTTGAAAGTCAGACAAGTCTGTATACAGGAATCTGTGTATAGTCAGCTGTTCAAAGGTGACAGAATTTCTCCACAGTAATTAAGTGTTTAAAATATGCTTTACAGAAGCTCAGTTTGTGCTTCATTGGAGTCATGATCTACACGACAGAGGCGACACTGAGGCACAGGATGTGTGTTCTTCCATCTATGATTTTCATATAGTAGGAGTCTTGGTACTGCTGGCCAAAGCCGGCGCGTTCCAAAGCAGAAATCTTGTACATCCCAGAGCAGGCACCTGCACAGATGACTTGCAATTATAATAAGGTGGTAAATTTTCAGCATGGAGCCTATGTTACTATTCAGTTTGAATCAGAATTATCATAAGCTAACTTACCTTGTCACATTTTAGGCTGGTACAGGTTCTGTCCTTTATGTCATTTTCCAGGATACTTGACAGATGTGATACCACATAATGCACAGATTTAGCTGTTTAGGCTTCTGACAATTTAAGACAGTTCTAAGATGAAATAATGAAACAAAACAGGGTAGGAACAAAATTGTGACAATTATTTAAACTGTCCTTCAGGTATCCCCAATTAAATTTCATCAAAACTATCATGTAAAAAGTCTCTCATTTTATCCCTGGCCCAAAGATTGGATTTTTTTCCAAGACAGAGATGGCTGCCCCAAACCACTTCCAATGTAGATTGGAATAGCTGACTCCTTTAACTTAAAAATGTCTGTATGTCTGCCACTAGGCAGGAAACACGTCCGGTCACATCACCTCAGGTCTGTGAGGCTGGCAAGGTCTTGCAATTGGCTCCATCACAAGTGATAATCTGTCAGATTCTTACGGTGATGTTCCCTGTGGCTCCCAGGCACCTGTTTGACCTCAACAGCTGTCATTGTCGAGAACTCTGAAGTGTCCTGGAGAACTCTGCCTCAAAATCAAGCAAATTAAATTCAGTACAAACCAAGAACTTTACAACATCCTATTTTAAGATTTTTTTTCAGCTTCCTCACCTTCCAGACTGAGACATCCTTAGACCATTATTAGTGATGAAGGCAATATTTCATGTTCTGCTTCATACGTAAATATGAATTTCAAGTATGGAAGAATTTGGAAGAGAGGGGAACAAACCAGCTTGAAGAGAATTTGGAGGGAAATAATTATTATTTATCATCAGGGAAAATACAGGGCTGGGAAACTACCTCATTTCAGTTATCTCCACATCTATGGAGCTTTTCATTTATAATAGTTCCTCATGTGGACTCAGCTGTTATTTCCTTTTTTGATTTTCCCCCTATTACATATGTCACTAAATGAATAATGATTGTTTGGTGGAGGAAGAGTAATTTTACCTCATTTAAAGAAGTGGATGAAGGCGTTCTATAAGATTGGGACCATTCAGATAATTGCGAATTACTTTCTCCAGAGTCAAACTGCACTAAAATCCATCTCTGGACCTGGAGCGGCTGGGAGGTGTCGCTGCCTCCCCCCACTCCTTTGTCTCCTGTTTCAGTAGATCAGATGAGCAGAGCCGGGATCGGGAGCAGCCACGAGCACAGCGGGAGGCAGCGACAGAGGCTCGGGGGTCGGGCAGGGACAGGGGCTCCTGAGCAGGCCAAGCAATAGCATCCCCTGCTGGATTGGAGCAGCACAAGGACAGATACCTGTGTCCTCTTCGCACAGAGTGCCCAGTGTTAGGGAGGCCCATAGAGTGCGGAGAGGATGGTTTTGCATTTGTGCTTAATGTTCTGTTCACTGAGGACAGTCCAGAAAAAATAAACTATACCCATCTTCCACTGTCCACATCCTCACTGTCAGACCTGCAGCCTGCTGTCTCTGGACTCACGTCCTCATTCTTTCGATAGTAAATCTCATGGTAAATGTTTTTCTCTCAAGTTGAAGTGAGCTTGTAGCTTACCTGTTGCCAAATCCAGTCACAGTTCGTCCTATCCACTCCTGGAGGCATTTGGAGTTATTCAGTGGACTGTACTGGAATTCACATGTTGTCTTTTCACAGGCAAGGAAACTCAAAGTTTTTGAAAGCCCCAGCAGGAGCCACACTTTGTCAGCCAGGGCAGGACAGGCTGTGTTACCTCGGGAGCGTGCTGTGAACCGGCGCGATTAGACACCGAGTGTGTAATTCCACACTCGTACAGCACCTGTGAATGGAGTTGTATTACTTCCAGCCCTGTGGGTAAGAGTTGCTTACTGGCTTACACCCACTGCCATAAATCCAAGATGCTCTCCCTGCCTGCTTTTGCCCTGCTGCTGCATTATGCAGCAAACAACCTGCTTGTGTCCGCCCCAATACTGGTGAATGACAAGTTTAACAAGATTTATCCTGCCTGTGTATTTGTCTAAAGCTGTTGCCTTTAATCCAGCCACTGAGAAGATTATTCTTTACCTACTGGAAAACACAGTCTGCACTTTCATGGGGCTTGCCTGGAACTTGAGTGTGCGTTTGTTTATGAAAGCGAAAGAAGTTACTCTCTGAGGGGGGGAAAAGTGTGTAAAACTATTTACTGCTGCTTTCTGATTTGTTCCATATCTCTTGCAGCTTGAATGAGAACTTATGGTCCAGCTTTCCAAGTCCACAAAATTACTTTACCTTAAGCTCAGCTTTGTTTGTTTTCCTCAGTCTTCTTTTCCCCGCAGGTTTCTAAGGTGATTTATTCAAAATATGTTAAGTAACCTATTAAGAACTGTTCTTAAATGCATTTTCAGTATTTTATGATAAAAAACCAACTTGAGGTGCTGATTCTCAAACCAAAAATGGAGCACCTTCATTTTGCTACAGCATCGCTCAGGAGTATTAAAGATGTCAATGACAGAGAGGGTTTGGACTCCATACAAATCTTTCTCTATCAAGAAAAGGCTTTAATTAAAAAGCAAGTGTGTTTTTTCATTTTAAGATGCTGAAGCTCTTTAACATTTGGCAGGTCAATATTCAGCCTGATGCTTCAAGTGTTAAGGTGAAAGCTGCCCATTTATGACCTGTAATGAATATTTCATTTTCTCTCCATATATGGAAACAGAATAAAAACTCAAATGCAATGAAAATTAACTGTAAGAATGACACTATCAATCTTGAAGAACAGCATTTATTAATATCACCTGGAAAATGTATCACATGCCACCTGCCACCATTTAGACCACTTCAGATACTTTACACAGCTTTAGTAAAATGAGAATGTTTACAATTAATCTTTCAACCAACATAGAAAGATTTATCCATTTTAATGGAGCAGTAAAAAATGATTGTCTTTGACTTGTTCTCAATAATGTGGGATACATGAAAGCAGTACCCACAGACACATCTCTTCCCAGCCCTTCCCACTAAAATTTAGAGTGTACAAAGCAGCTGTTTTCTGATGGTGAAGGCCCCACACCAATTGCTGCGTGTTCACTGGCAGAAACATCTGCTTTTGCAGATCCCTTTGCTCCACAGCAGTCACACAATTTAGAATGTTGCAAAGAAAACCTGCCTCAAATGTAGTCAATGCAGTCTTCCCATAGTTTTCATGGGTGTTGGGATCAAGGGTGCCTTGGTTTTTACATGCCAATCAACAGAATACTGTAAGAACTCTTTTGAAATGTTGTATTTTTTAATTTTGGAGAATGTAATGAGAAATGAAGGCAAGCTATATGATTACTAATGTAACTTTTGGTTGTGAAGGCAGTACTTCCAAAACCAAAATCCCCTGTTAATAGTTGTCAAGAATATCCTTTCCCCCTTTTTACTATAAGTACTACAAATTAATTAGAATTTCTGAAGTAAAAGTTTAAGTGAAATCTGTGTTCTTCAACACACTTAGCACTGACAGGCTAAAAACTCATGAACCACAGAGCAGTATCACCAAAACCTGAGTCTCATGGGAGATGAGTCTGCTCATGGGAGATGCATCAAGGTGCACATGTCACTGTCAGTATGGATGGTGTCTGGGAATTCTGGGCATCGGGCCAGGAACTTCTGCTTGAACAACATTTTTAACTGTTGGTCACAGTTTCATGAATTCCCATACATTCTAGTCCCTGCTGTTCCCAAAACAGTATGTTCAGTGAATGAGAGCTCAGGTTGAAAAAGAAGAATTCATAGTTGAGTTTTTGCTCTTATCTGATAAGAACTGGGTATACTGAAGAAAGTGACTATGGGTATCCTGTATCAGCTGTATAAATTGTACTATTTAAGTGTTGCATGTAAGTGCTACAATCCCAACTGGATTTGTGACTTAGTAAAAGACATTTAGAACCTTATTCTGGATTGGGCCTTGACTCAGATTTTCTTCATCCTAAAATACAGACGGTTAATGTTGAACTGAGTTGCTTGCAAGAAGAAGACAAACATCTGTTGTGGTTTTTCAGTCTTGCAGCAGAAGGATGAGTCAGTATGTTGGTGAAAAACTGATCATGTATAATTGAAGAAAATTGCTTATATGTAACCAGAAAGTACTGAAGTGATACCAGAATATATATATATATCTAATTATGAAATACCTTGTAGTAAAAAAAAATCCAGAGAAAATGTGGTATCAGTGAAACTTGTCTGAAATGACCAATAAAAATATGCTGCTTAAATTAAGTATCTTACCAGAATCATTTCTAAGAGAAAGTAAGCATGAATGTACTATACTGTAAGTCTGTAAGTACTGTAAATACTGTAAGTATGCTAAAGAGTAAATATTAGAGAAAGAGAGCTTCCTCAATCTTTGAGGAATTCTTAAATTCTTTAAGCTTAATGATATTTTTTTCATGGTAATGATATGTGTGCTGATGAGTGTCTTCTAATCAGTCTTTTTAGTCTTGCTGTAGTGCAGGATTGTGGCTGTGACCCAAATATTGAGAATGAGCATGATTATGAAACGGATGAGAACTAAAAAAGAAAAAAAATATTGTAAGCATAAATAAAAAAAAATCAACTGCTGTTACAACACTGGTTTGTAAACTTGCTAGTGTACAGACAGGCTGGTTCGCATTCTGAAACTCTTTTCAGCCAATTAGTTTCAATTACCATGTTCAGGAACCCACACATTCTGAGCACGAATCCAAGAGAAAAGAGCATTTAGCACTTGACCACTTGCAGCGATAGCTCAAATTAATACACTACAGTACCTTTTGTAACCAGGATAGTACAAGCATGACTAGCCTCGTATAAATTTGTATTTACACCAAAAGTTAAATTCAGTCACAGCTCCCATGTCCTTTATAGTTGCACGTGTTTATAATAAACTCTTCTTAAGAAGAGTCTTAAGTTTAGACTTAAGTTTAGACTTCGAGAAGACAGGAAATACTTGTATCTGTCAGATTTTAGTGACAGAAAATCTGACAACTCAAAAAAGCAGTTTTTCAGTACCTGGGTTAACTCAGCTTCTTTAAGAACCATAACAGCATTGTACCTCTGCCTGTGAGAAGGTATTTGAAGTAAAGGTATGTCTGATGTCCATTTGGTATGTGGCATGTTCACAGAAACATACGCAAAACTTTGTTTCAGAATTATGTGATATCTGATAGTTTCATCCGTGTGGATGTGTTCAATGTTGCAACTTAACTGGAAACATTTTCTATTAGAGCAGCACAGCATCAGTGTTTGCTGCCCACCTTTCCATGTTCCACAGTGGATGGTGCTGTATTTTAAACAGCAGCTTTACCCAGCTCCAGCTTTGCTTTCCTGGTGCTTCCTCCCTCCCCACAGAGAACCTCTCCCTCCCCCTCAGTGTAAATGTGTAGTTGTGGGTGACTGGGCTCAGTACCTGATCCTGACTAAATCTCTGCATGTGCATTTTGCTAAATTTTTGGTGACCCAGTTAACTGCACAGCCCCACGAACTCCTTACTTTGGCAAAGAAAAAGCAGCAAGCATGGGGGTGGAAATGTGGGCCTGAAATGGGACTTCCTTTTCCAGTGAAAGAGACACTTGAAATGCTTGTAAAACTACAGCTTTACTGGGCTGCAGAGGCTGCATAAAAAGTACAAAATCCATTCAAATGATGTTTCTGATGAAATAGCAGTTTTGAACAAGGAACCACCAGATGAAGTACAAAGGGATTTTGTTACTGTTCTTGCATCCACCAAGTCTTGATTTTGAACTATTTATTGAAAAATCTGTGACACTTCCTAGCTCTTGCAGTTTTCTTAGGATGGTAAGAATAAATAAATAAACTTGTTAAATAAATTTGCCTTATAATTTGCTGCAAATTACATATTTTAAGCCAGGTTTTTTGAGTTTCTCACCAGCCTACCATTTCATTTTCAGCCTGCCATAAACTTTCTGAATGTTGGACCTAAAACTATTCACATACTAAACTGAACTTTAGTTTTCTAGAAGAATTCTTTAATTCACAAAGTTGTCAATAAGAAACTGAAACACCTATTATTTGAAAATCTCATTCAATTACTACAGTTTTTAAAGTAGTATTTTACAACATTTATTTATTTAATAAAATAGCAAATATTTTAATGATTTATACTGCTATTTTTAGAATTAATTTTTTAGTGCTTTAGCCTTTTGAGAAAAAAAAAGTCTCTTGGACCAGTTGCATCACATGACAAGTGTAAGCAGTTTTTTGGTTTTATTTTTTTCTTGATGTCTTTGCCTGATTTGTAATCCTGTGTAACTCCTGCCCTCACCATGCTAACCTACCACATTCATGGTTTGTTCTTCTGAGACTTTCTAGCTGTTTTACAAAACAACTAAAAACTACTGGGGCAGCTGTTCCCTTGGAAAAGCAGAGAATTCCATACTTCACTCACCTGCAAGATCATTTGTAGTCATTACAGTTGTAATAATCCTTGCTGTAAATTGAATGAATTCTGATTAGTGGAACACACAGGACACATCTATACTTTTTAAAAAATTATGAAATACCTATTTTTCAACAGAGGCTAATCTTGCATGAAAATACACACTGTACACATTCCCACTTTTAATGCATCCACTCTACTATTTTAGCTTCAAAGATCAAGAGCTTCAGAGATCAAGCTCTCAAAGATGACTGACAATGTATTAAGGGTCTTTTTTAATGAGAAAATCACAGATACAATTAGAATTTTCAAATCTATGGATGTGGTCAGTTTACGGCTTTTCTTTCTGTTCAGCCCCTCCTTCAGTACTACACTCACAGTTGAGTTAGCATGACTTAAGCATTGTGGATGTTCACGTGTGCCTTCAGGCTTTGCTAATACAAGGAATTCAGCTTCCCTTCCCACAATGAACCTAAATGTTAATTATTTCACACTTGTAAAGCACTTACAAAGTTTACTGCCATTGTTCAGCAAACATACCACAACTTCTAATTATTGACTTTTTTCACGTAGAAATAGATCCAGCATCACTGTGTTTTAGAGTGAGAATATTTTAAACAAGTTTTGTGAAGATGAGAAAGGCACTTCTGACAAACAGCTGTAGAACTGTTCAGGTAGACCGCTGGGGAATTGCCACAGGAACTCCACAAATGACTGTTCATAAATTCTCTGTCAATAAATGTAATTACAAGTAGCCATAGAGTTAAAGGTATTTAGCATTAAGTGTGTATTTATTTGTAGATAGCTTCTCAAAAGTAGAGTTGTCTGATTGTACACCTGAAATTTTAGCACCTTTTCATGCTGGATCATTAGTAACTTTATTAAATCGTAGAACATGGAATCTTTTCCTCATAAAGACAGCCTTTCAGGTATTTCAACTCAGGTTTCCTTGGCCATATTCACACTTAAAATTATTGGTTTTTATCATTGGTGTCAAAGATAAAACTTGTTTTCAAGAGACTGTGGTATCTGAGTCCCAGGAGTTGGCACTGAGGGAAACTGAGGCAAGATCTTTACCTACTATGATTGAGTAAAGACCTAAGAAAAGAGGCATTAGGAGAACTCAGTACTTCACACCAAGCTGTCTGTAACTTACTTGCACAGGTGTATGCAGACATGCCCCAGGTCAGGGCGCTTGCTTGTCCGGAATCTTTGGTCTGCCAGAGATGCTGCAGCTGAACCAGCTTACTGGCTGCACTGACGAACGTGCACAGATTCTGAAAAGCAGGTGAAAAAGTGAGAGATCCTCTACCTCTGCTATTGTATTATCTGAATAGGAGAAGCTTTTTCATTTAGAATTAAAAAGAATCAACACTTCTCCAGTATTTGGCAACCCAAGTGCTTCGGCTTCTTAGTAAGAACAGCGAAGCAAAAACTGAAAGTGCCAGAAACAAGGGACTCATTTCTGAGGTACTGCCCAGCAAGAAGCTCAAAAACCACAGTTGCTACTGTTGTTGGCAAATGTTGATAGAGGCAAATAAAATAAGAAGCAAAGAAACAAAAAAAGCTTCTCAACCTGCTCCATAAAAACGTTTATAAAAGTCAGCTAAAATGAAACTGACCTAGTCTAAACAGCAAGGTTGATTCAGACCATCTGTTACCATTATGTCTGGCAAACCAAACCATAAAGGAATGAGAACACTGACAAGAATGTGTGGAAAATTAGTCCAATTGGAGGGAAAAAATAGTAACAGGAATGCGCTATTCACTCTGTCACTCTTTTAAAGGGGATTTTGCAAAGGCAGCAGGTAGAGAGGACTCCACACAGGCCTTTGTGCCATGCCTGGATTTCCACTGCAAGTAAGGATTGGCATAGGGCTTGGAAGCTTTTCTCCCCATAATGCCATCATCTTTGGCATTAGCAGATCCAGTTCATCTCAATTACATTTTTACTTTCTCTCTCCTGCTAAGAAAAGACCGTCCTTAACCCATGTAGGCATTGTCAGATGATATTTTTCTTGCCAAATTGTATGACTAAAGGGGAGAAAAGAAATACTTCACAATCCCTGTTTCAAATGCTTTGACTCATGCTTTATTCTTGTTCTCTGTGTTAAAGGCTTATTGGTTGGGATTATGACATTAGGACTAAAGCGGCAATAGAATTCCAACATTTTAAGTATTTGCTAGTTTTAATTAAGGCACCACCAAGTAACAACTTATCTCAGAATATACCTTTTTTTCCACCCACAGAGTCTCTATTTCCAGTGCTGTTTTCCAGCTACTCACAGAAGAACCACCTGTATCTGAGAACTGGCTGGTTATTCTGAAAACTAACCTAAATGATGAATTCTTCCAAGGACATATATATATAGGAGAGAGTCCACTAATAAAGACTTCCAGAAAAAAATCATTTCATATGAAGATCTAATTTCAAATAATCATGCAGCACTTACCATGGCCAGGTCTATTATCCACTTCTGCAACGTTAGCATGTACCAGCCCACCCAAAATCTTATATTACGTTAAGTTTCATAGCACTGAACATTATAGGATACAAAGTTCTCAAAACTGCCTGAGGAATAAGATTTTTTAAACATCTGGAAATAATCTTATTGAAACTTTTTAACATACTATACAATCCAGATAAAACATATTAAGAACTCATTGAAACACTAAGTGTTTCTATTTTGCACACTGTCTTTGGTCAAATAGTGTCTGGAGTTTCTCAAAACCTCCTCCAAAGCACAAGACTTGAGATGTAAACCTCAGTCATATTTAAAAAAAGCCAAACACTGCTATCTTCATTGCAGTAGGTACAACCGGCATGGGTAGGAATCAAAGAAAAAAAAATCCATCATTTCTACTCTGCATCCCCGTAGAAAAGATATAAATTAAGAATTGAGTTTACTCTTTATCAGTTGGGAGCCTTCTAAAGCAGAGCAACATATAAAGTTTACTTCCTGGAGAGATTTTACTGTGATCCCAGAAATCAGCACATGAATGTGGAATACATGTTGAGGGGTGCCTGAGAATGATTTTCAGTAGTAGCACACAAGAAATGATGTCACAGCTGCTATGCAAAGAAGTACCAAACAAACCACATAAACCAAACCTCCCAGATTTCAAAGGATACACAGCTGCATAGAACAAAGCTCGTTTTGCTTTTCCGCTGAAATGCATAATACAGAAAAGGAGAATGACATCTGCAATAAACAAAAGATGGCTCATCACATAAGGGACTGAAGGGGGCCAAACACAATCCTAGACAGTTCCACTGGGCACAAGGTCTGTGGAAACTCCTTTTTTACAGCTTTTATCTCTCAAATGTGATTGATGACTGAAACACTGCAAGCTCCAAAACGAAGCTTTTCTTAGAGTCTGGAGTGTTTAATATGTTTCTCTCCCATGTGGAGACACAGGATAGAGGATGAGTTTACACTGCAACTCTGTGTAATAATTAGGTCTTTCTCCTCTACCTGACCATCTCTTTTAAAGACATTTGTAAGAATTCAGTTTTATGTGAGATGTTCATTCCCTCTTCCCCCCAACTCCAGCATCACTGCAGTGGAGCACTGTACCTACATGCAGAGCCTTGGAGTGCTGAATGCGCCCCATTTCATTTCCAAAACAGGGCTTACAAAATTTACCTTGTGCAATGATGATGGGATACTCCAGGTATGTCTCCAGGGGGTAACCATAATACATCTGGTACCTCAGAAACACAAGGAAGCTGAACAGAGAGATACAAAACAACATGACTGCACAAAGGGACACAAAAACGCCTTCACAACTTTATTGTACTGTTTTGGTGGTGCCAAAAGGCTCCAGTTAAGTGTAGCCCTTGCTGTCAAACTGATCAAACAAACATGGGCAGACAGAGCAAGCCTGATCATTCTGTATTCTATTTCTGCTACCCTCAGATAGAATAGAAGAGAGTTGCCCACACTTCTTGTCGAGGTCTTTATGTCACAGTCTGTAAGGCATAATTTTATTAATTATAACTGATGCAAAAGAAATAAAGGCTTCCAGACCTAGGAGATCCCTTCTCTCTGCAAGAGCCTTGGCACCTCTAGGATAACTCTGATTTCTTTATTTATGTCTGTAGTTCAATTTATACATTAAGCAAGTTTTATAGGGGTAGAAAATGTCTTCCAAGCTGTCTAGACTATACTGTTACGACATTGCCCAGTGTAGCTCTACTGGTCAGATTGAGAGTCTGTTTCTAAGTGCACGAAACAATAGCAATTTTCCTTCCTGACATTCCACAATATAGTACCGAAAAGGAACTGAACTTTTATAATGTTTTCTGTACTTCCAACTCTCCTGCAAGTCCGTGGGATTAGAGAGAAAATTCAAAGCTGTACAGAAAACAGAAAAGACTCTTAGGGCAGTTTTACGTAAGAAAAAACTACAGTTTCTGGTGTAGAAAAACGGCAAAAGGAACAGCCTGCCTTGTAAGAAACTGGCTTTTACCATATTCAGAATTCAAATATCTGAACTTCCTAGAAGTGCTATTTGATATAGAATGAAATTAGACTCCTGGCCATCAGCACCATGTTTCTGTGTCACTCCTCTGCCTGGTCATCCATGTTGATTTCGCAGAACCAGCCCAGCTTGTACTGGTAGTCACACAGCTCCCTGCAACTGGATTCAAAGTCTTTAAAGGTAGAAGGATAAATAGTCTACTAAATATACAAACAGTCACAATAAATGTTTCAAAGAAGACCAGAACCTGCAGTAGTGTGGATACCGTGGTTCTCACACCGGTGCTGAGGAGACATTTCCAGCTTCTCCATGCTTATCTCGAATATTACTTACAAAGCCTTTTTAATGCACACCAACACACACGAATGATTTTAAAGTGCTGCCACCGCTTTTTGGCTGGGGCTGCGGGGTCAGTAATCTCTGCTGGAACTCCAATTTGCTTCATTTACTCTGAGGTGTGTTAAGGGTAAAAGCAACAACCCGGGTTCAGTGCTGCAGAGAGCGGCGGGCGGGGAGCGGCCACGGCGGAGGCTGAGGGGATTCTGCACAGGTCCGCTGGAGAGGTGTCTGTACACCTGAGCTGTGGCCCTGCCAGGACACACGGCCAGGCACCTTCAGAAACACCACGCCGGTTTTGTGAGGGGATTTTTCTGAATAAAACCCCCTTTCCTAGCTTGGTGCAGGGAGCTGGCAGCCAGCCGGCTGGATGTTGTGCCCACCTCCATCCCTCCGTTCGGACAACGCAGGGCTCTTCAAGGTAGTTTCTCTCACTTGTACCCACACCTGAACGTGCGCACACGGAGTTTATTTATTTCTCGTTTCAAACAATCCTCTTTAAGCAAGACTTAATAAGCCTAGCCCATGTAAGCTTATTACAGGCTCACAAGTCTTTGGAGTTTGACGCGGCTTGTAATTTTCTTAAGGAATTATTTAAGTCTTACTGATTCGGGTGAGGGAAGCCTGTCTGACGAGTACAAGTACCTGCACCACAGGACACACGGGCCACGGAATAACCTAAACACACGGCTTACACCCTCTGCAGCTCCTGTATCCAGCGACACGGGTGGCCCCGGATGGTTTTGGGCTCGTTAAAAAAGCCAAGTTTCCCTTTAAATGACAACGCGGAATCACTAAAACAGGAAGTTCCTGCCCGAAAGGCTCTGTGGGGTCAGCTGGCGGGGCTGGTGCTGAGCTCCGGACGGGACGATGTGACACCGAGGGAGGGAGGGAGGGCTGCTCGCCGCCCCCCAGGCCGCCCCTCAGCGCACCCTCACGCCTGAGCTGCGCCGCAGAGGAAGGAATTAATCCCCGGCTGCCGCAGCAGCCCCAGGGCCCCGCACCCCCGGCCGAGGGGACCCGCGGCCCCAGCGGCTGCTCCCGCCGCAGTCCCCGTGTGCCCCCGCCGCCGTCCCCGTGTGCCCCCGCCGCCTTACCCGGCCAGCTCCAGGAGGAGGCTGCCCACGCTAAGTCCCCACGCCGAGCGGGCCCTCAGCACCGCCACCAGCTGCGGCACCTTGATCACGGCACACGCGGCCCAGGTTGTCAAGTGCACCAGCTCCAGCAGCCCCGGCGCCATCCCGCTGTGGCGGCCCGGGACGAGGAGCCCAGGGAGCTGCGNCGGGCGGGGTGTGGGGGAGCCCGCCCGGAACGGTGGCGCCGGGGCGGCCCTCACGGAGCGCTCCGGGCGCCCGCACTGCCCGGGAGACGGGGAGGGGAGGGCCGGGCCGGGCCCTGCGGAGCATCCGCGGCCCCGTCGGGCGGGGCAGTGCCACGGTCACCCCCGGCCCGTGGGGCCGAACACCGCGGTGACCGGGGGGACACCCGGGCCGGCCCCGGGCCGCTGGTTGAGGCTTCCCCACGTCTGACTCCCTCGGTGACCAGGCCGAGAAACGCTCCGCTCCGGGTTCAGAGTGTTGGTCTTGGAATGACTCTGTTACCCCAGACAACACCCCCAGAGCAGGGATGGTGTGCTCCTGTGCCAGCCATGGGCCGTGTTCACCCCGGAGCAGTGCAGGTCAGCTCCGGCTTTGGAGCTGTAGGCTGGAGCGCAGAGTGGGGCCCCGAGTGCTCCAGCGCCCGTGGTTTTCAGGTCACGCTCTCTGGATGGCTGTGGAACTAATTCCTGCAGCAGGGATAGCGCTGATCGGACAGCAGCACTTTATTTTTACAGGAAAAACGTGCAGCAAAATTTAAAGTTGCTAAATGCTGGGCTTGTCAGATGATACCGAAATCGGCTGGAATAAAGTTTCTGACACAATTTGAAGTATTAGAAAGCAGGCGTTCTTTATTTGTGCAGGACTCAGTGGATCTTTCTTTATCCTGTGTGTGGAGCGAGACTTTACAACAGGGTTTTTGTTCATTATAACTATACATATTCATTAAAACGCCTTTCTTATTTAATATATAAAACTCATTTTCCTAGAACTAATTTGCGTGCATCCACCTCTTAGTGGAAGTTTATGGTTCTGGAGTTTTATTAAGAGGGGTCTCTGGTAGTTGTATTCACTGAATGCTTTGATATTAAAACTGACTTTTCCTTGAATTTTTTGTGTATGCACTGTTGTTTCTTGTTATATAATTTGCTAAAAAAACCACTGTAGGCCTCCTTATCATCTCTCCACTGGTTCCAGCGACGTTTATCATCCTGTGTGCATACCTTTACATTCTTTTATCTTTTTTTGCCAGTTAGTCTTTCAACAGCTTCAGGGGAACTGAAAATTTTTATTCTTTAGGTTGTTTATCACAGGTTATTGGAGATGGAGCAGCTTCTCCAGAGCGTACACCTACCCACCATACACGGTTATACACAAAAATAGTAAAGCTTTTGTATTTCTCAGCTTGTCAGAACTAAATAAAGGTTATCCAAGGAAGACACATTTGTGCTGATTACACATGGACAGAATCTTGGCTCTTTTGTGCCTGCATATGGCCAGAACTGCTCAGACTGTCAAATACACACCATTAATTCAGAGTTTTACCTAGAACATAATTGCTTTGACATGAGGGGTTATTCGCAGGCATAGCATTTCTTCTTTTTCATTTCAATTTTAATGAAAGTTGTGTTTCACTATGGTCAGTAGTTCTTAAAATGGCTTAAAACAGGTATATTGCATTAATTCCACAAACCCTTAGTGGTATTTTAAAACAGCATTACTAATTCTTAATTTGTAAATCATGTTGCCCTTTGTGTAATTCAGTCATTAAAGGAAGCAGTTATGTAGAAATACATAAAATCTCAAAACTCAGAAATAAATAGCCCCAATACAAAATCCTAATGTAGAAACTGTGTTTCTGTTAATACAATTCAAAATAATCAAGATTTTCAAAGACCGTAAGCTAAAAGAAGAAAAGAAAAATCAAGTTTACTTCAAATAGTAACTGTTCCAAGATTTTCTTGATAAACTGAGTTCTTGACTTTGTGGGACCATTATGTATTTGGAAAAGAGTTGAGAAATTATCGTACAAGATGAAGTTACCTCACGTAAAGTTAGGTTTGAGGTGTAGGTGTGTCTGTCATTTCAGATAATCTGAGAATAATAGAGAAATGCCTAAGGCAGAGGTTGTGTATCTGCACTACTGTGTGGACGCTGATCCAAAAAACCTTTAAAATTGTCAGTAATGTGAACTGCCTTGTACCTTTCTAGAGTAATCAAGAAGCTGAACTGACTTCACACTATTAAGCAGGTCTGTGACCCCATTTTATCCAACTGTTTTTATATTTAAGACAACATAAAGTATTTAGCTTTAGTCAGCATTTTACCTTTTTAAAGAATACATCCTGCTTGGCATTGCAAGCAGTCCGACAAACAGAATGATTTACCATCCTTCCCCTGCCCTGTCAGTGCAGTGGTCCCGCTCTGCATCTGCTCACTGCCCACGTGAGCAGCAGCTTAGGGAAGGAGCAGACGTCAGTGCTGGGCAGCCCCGTCCAAGATTATGACAAAAAAATTTAATCTGTGAGCAGTATAAGAAATTCTTCCTAGTCTGTTTAGATTATTTAGTTCTACATCAAATTTCAGATTTGGTAAGTTGCAGCAGAATGCAGAACCACTTCATATTACCACAAATTCACAGTTCAGGGAACGAATTCATAACATTTGAGTCTCCAGTGCAGACTGACAGTTCTGCAGCAGATGGGCAGTGGTTTAACACTGGTGCACCTCAAACGGGAATGCACATGTTGATTCCTATTGAAAATAACACAGAGAAGGAAAATAATCTTCCTGTAGTAACCAAGGACAAAAAGCCAAACCAGATTTTTTTCCCATAACGATGTTGGCTTATCACAGTTGAGTTTTTGAACAGAGTAATGCCCTAAATTTTGTGGGTTTGCAAGGAATGCAGAGAGTGCTCTCTTGCTGGTTGTTTCCACAGCCTGCCATGCTAACAGGGAATAGCTCATTTTATAGATAATTTGTGTTTTAAACTCTAGGTTAAAATAAAGGAGATTCCACAACTGAGGAAGTTGTGTGGATGGGGACAATCCCTGGGAGATGTGTGGAGGAAGGCTGGGGGTGGACAGAGTTGGCCAGAGACAACAGGTTGCAGGAGGCTCTGTTGTTTGCCCAGGGAGTGTGAACACAGTGTGTCAACACATAGAGCCCGAGAAAGGAACCAGAGGAATTGGACTTGCCAGCACAGTTGCAGGGCTGTGACTTCTTTGGGACCACAGGGACAGTATGGCACAGCACATTATGAGTGGGAGGATTCAAGCTCTTTTGGAAAAGCAGACAGGGAAATGAGTGGAAGTTGTGTTCTACATAAAATAGTTTCTCTTTGCCTGGAGCTTTCCCCTGCTTGTTGGAATAAGCACTGAGCCAACTGAGAGCTGAGGGGTCAAAATTGGTGAGGAGACCGGCATGGGGAACACTGTGGAGGCACCTGCTGTAAATTGTCTGATCAGGAAAAGGAAGCAGATGAAGCTTTAAATAACAAGAAGGAATTCACAACTGTAGGCACAGGCTGCTTTGGAATACAAAATTGCTCTGCTATCCAGAGGAGCACCCAGTGGGGTAAAAGCAGCCCAATCAATTTTTGTGGGGCATCAAGAACATTCCTTTTTGACCCAGATGCTGGATTTGTTACTCAAAAACAAAGAAGGAAGGAAGAAAAATAGGTAATGTGCAGGTAAAGGGCAGCCTTGGCATCAATGTCTCCAGGACCTTTGAATTAAGACCCCAAGAGAAGTAAGGAAGACAAATAGTGGAATAAAGATTTTGGGCTTCATAAGAACAGAATTTATCTTGTTCAGGAAATTGGTTTGTCAGGACCTCTCAGGAACATGCCATGGGGGCAATGGAGACTAGGAGTGTGCATTGAAACTCAAAGAGAACATGCTCTCAGAACAAAAACTGTCTTGTCTGGTGAGCTGGAACTCAAGCAGGCAGAGGAACAGCTTGGCTGATCCAGCAGTGCTTCTCTGAACTCAAACACCAAAAAGGGAGGGCTGGGAAGATGGAAACAGGTATGAGCTACTGAGGCATGAGGGAATGAACACTGAACACTGGAACAGTGGCACAGAGAGGCTCTGGCATCTCCATCTGTGGAGATTTTCACAGCTGAGCAGGACAAGGTCCTGAACAACCTGGTGTAACATCAGTGTTGGCCTTGCTTTGAGCAGGGGCTTGGCCTAGAGGCCTCCAGTGGTCCCTTCGAGCCACGTGGCTGTGATTTCATGTACTTTAGTCCTTATGCAAGCTGCCTATTTGAGGCCCCATTCTGCCACTAGAGACATCAAGATAAAGACAAGGTAAAAATGATCAAGATTTTGAAACAAAATTAAAGAACGATGACTATGATTTTAGGTACTCTTCGCATTTGGTTGTCTTTGCTGAACACTTGCCCAAGGACTGTGAGCTTTTCTGTCGAGTAGTAGACTGATGCAAAGTTGTCAGAAAAGCTCACCGTGAGGAGGAGGTTTTCTCTGTGCCAAGGCTCCTTGGTGGCACAATGACACTGCTTTAACTCTGATTTGAAGATCCTCCTCTTACTAAAGAAGTCCAATGGATCCCTGTGTGCTTCTTGTTTGAGGTTACATTGTACAGATGTGCATGAAACGAGTATAAAAGAAACAGTGGAGGTTGCATGCAGTTTGTTGGTTCTGTCTGCAGTATGTTGTATATATTTGTGGCAACTGAAAACATGACCTTATTTATATGAGGTTTACTTGATGTTAGGCTGAACAGAAGCATAACAAATTGAATGAAAGTACTATAAGCAAAAAAAACCCTCTTGACTCAGTGTTTGGTCTGTGAAATGTTTTTTTGAGTTAACAGCAGGCCTTAAGGCCATTCTGGGTAATGGCATATTATTTAAAATTGTATTGTTACCTAAAAAGTAGTACTGAAAGAGCCTAGAATGCCAAACACAGACTTTAAAAACCTAACCCAGAAGCCTAACAAAGCTGAGGATCTGTGAGGAGCAGAAGAGAAGGAAAATATACTAACTAGTATCCCTTTTAGAAAATCTACATCAAGCTTTTAGCCCAGAGAGGAGGCTGAGCTGCAGCTTTTGGATCTGGAACTGGTGTTGTTCTGGATCCATTCTTACATCTGACTTACCCAAAGAAGAGGCTCCAGCAAGAGTTGAGAGTGTGAGTACATGAGGGCAGCAGCCAGCCCTTGCTAAGGTTGTGGTGTATGATGCCTCATGCTCTCTTGCTAAATGTCTTAAGATTCTCCCAGAATGTGCAAATGGATCTGCCAGCACTGAGGAGCAGCCACAGTTACAATCATGCTTATTTCAGCAAAGAAGATGGTCATCTCACCAGGTCTGAAACACTACCAGGTGCAGGTTTCACTCTGGCTTTTAGAGGGTTTTTTATGTATCCCTATGGTAACACAATGCTAGCAATGTGTCAGCATTCTGTTGAGTTTTGTGGTAGAGAGCTGATGTAAACACTGTGTTTTCAGTCCATTTGGCTTTAAAGAGACATAATGGTGTAACTGCTAAATAGGCATTATGACAGCTGCAGGTGGTTCTAGGCTACATCTTTGTTCCTCTTTCTCAGCAACACCTGCAGCTGACATAAGAGTTACTGCATGAATAAATTAATTAATTCACAGATCCTATGAAATATGTCAAGTGATGGTATCCAGTTATTAGTAACTGGGCAAAGTGAACCCACAGTTTTAAGTGATCAGGTCATAGAATGAACCCAAATGTCATCATTTTTATGTTTATTGTGCCAGTATATCTGCACATTACTTCTTAATGCCAGCTGAGACTCTCCTCTGGTCATACCCTGGGCTAAGAGACGGTTAATAGAAATTTGCAGTGGTTTTGTTCCATCAGCTTGGCATAAAGGCCTTGTGCTGACGTGAAGCTGTAGCCCCAGACACTTGGAAATTCCATTTCTAAGGGCTGGCACTTCTGTAGAGACAAAGGTTCATACAGCTTCTCAGAGAGGCTCTGGAAAGGTCACAAGCTGAAGTCAGTCTTTGGGATCTATGCCCTGTGACAGAAGAGGGCTGCGGGCAGGGCTGTGCCAGCACCTCTTCAGCCTTCAGCAGAATTCCTGAGTTACTTGGAGACCCATCTGTGTTTCAAGGAATTCATTGATGCAAACATGAAGTTTTTTGAAAAAGGAAAACATACCTGACATGGATTCAGATTAGCAAGTAGAGTTTTTAAGAGAGGCATCTGGCTTTAGGAAAGATTTTGTGCTTTCTATCTGTACAGCATTTAGGAAGTGCAACTTGAGGCCGTGACAGATTATTTTTGATTTCTAAAACCAACAAACCAAAAAATACCCCACTTCAGAAAACTGTTGTATGACTTAAGAGGAACTTTAGTTCAGAAATTTATTTCTTTAGAGAAGGTGAGCAATGTGAATATGTATGCACATAATACATACAAACAGATGATGCCCTGACTGGCAGTATTGCCCATCTAATGTTCATACATAATCATCCTCGCGCTTCCCAGTTCCGGGAATCTTACTGTTTGTGCAGTAATTTTCACAGCATAATGAGACCTTCTTTGTAGGAAAACCTGTTTAGTTATTTTGTTTACTTTAGAGTAATCTAAAGGTCAAAAAACAGTTTTAAATACAGTTTCTAAGAAACACAACTGGATTTACAGTTGTCATTGATCTTATTAAACAAAACTTTATAGTTAAGGTACCATGTGGGAACTATATACAGAGACTGTTCTAAAAGCACAACAAACACAGATTTATATGAACTTATGTTATGTTTTTTTAAAATATGTATTTCACACTTTTTTAATTTAAATGGAACTCAAAATGAGAACACACAAAATCTGGATGCACTGGAAACACCTGTTCACCAGGGTACAATTAACATTAACTATACTCAAAAATATAGAAGAGAAAGCAATATATATAACTAAGGGAAGAATTAAATTAATACAGCCACCCACTTGTGCTCTTTAACTGAAAGAAATACAGAAAATGAATTCTCTAAACATGGATAATTCCTTGTTTGACATCTGGCAACAAAAGGGAAAAAAGCTTATAAAACTGAAGCCCAAGTGATACACCATAAGAATGCTTTGCAAGTAACTTACCACACAGTTTAATATCTACACAATCTCTTTGATAAATGGAATTTCCACTGATTATTTACTGATTTCACTACTGTTATAATCTCATGCAATCTTTCTAAGACACTCTGCTGATATAAATAAGGATTAGTTGGCAAAGTTAGTTATTGTAAAAGAAAAATGACTGCTAAACTTTGGATGAAATTGGAGTCTAGAGATTGTCTGTTTGCTGCCTTCTACTTGCAGGTGCTGAGGCAGTTTTGATTAGGACCCTGGATATTCCTGGAAGGTCTTTTCTGGAGGTTGCTGTACATGGTAGAGAGACCCAAACTAACTTTGGAAATGTAGTGCTGGAGAGGTAATGCAGCAGCATAAAATAATTTGCATTTCCAGGGAAAGTGTAATAATTTGACAAAATCAGATGTCCAGTTCTAGACAATGTTCCCCTATAACAGATTATCTCATCTATTCCACACAGGAAACTTCAGTTCTAAAGGCATTCCCCCTTAATCATTAAGATGTCAAAGTGCTTAAGAGTTGCTATTGATTTCAGCAGGAGATAGGAATGAATTGGAGTTCTGTGGGGAACAGAGCTGGTCCTATCCAGTTGTTGCCCACTAGTATTTTAGAGTAATTTCAATTAGCTTGAACTCAGACTCAGAAAGTCAAGATATTAGATTAACTGCACATCAAAAGAGGCAGCACAGTTGTGGGTTGCTGTGATCTTGCAACACGGCACAGAGCTACATTTTCCAAGGTTGGACTCTGACAATTAAGCCAAAAATTATTGCATACTTTGGCTGCTTTTCAGATATTCCTACAGACTTTCCAGTTGTGATCTGTTGGCCTGAAGTGACCTGTACAAGGGAGTACAGCAGAGGGGAGTGCAGGGCTTTTCCTGGGCTGTACACACGTCACCACCGCACGTCCCCACTTCAGAACCGCCTGGCACCTCAATGGCTGCTTTATCTGATTAAGGGCACAGAACTACACGTTTTTACTAAAGACTTCCTCAAATTTTTGGAAGAAAATTGATTATTGCCATTTACAGACATGACATAATATACTCTTTGAGAAGTGTCCTTACATGGCTGTCAAGAGGGCACTAAACAAGCCTCTCAGGTGTGTGTGATTAAAAGAGACACATCTAGACTTTGTGAAAAGTATCCTATATGAGTAGTTAGAAGAATTAGAAATATATTTCAATCAAAAAAAAAGTGATTAATCTGTATTTTAGAGGTGAAATCTTTTTAAACCTGGTATAATTAAAATAAGAATTTAAAAAAAATTCTTTGTGAATGTGTTTGAAAAATCATGTTTGCAAAATATGTTCTGATCCCAACAGCTCTGGTGTAGTCAGAGAATTGGTGAAAAACTCTTCTGACAGTCATTCAATTTATACAGTAAAAGACAAACCCTATTAAATACATCCCTCTTGATGGATGTGTGTTTAACCTTCAAAGGTGGAGATTCCTCAGGGAATCCATTCCAGTGCTGTATTATCCTCACTACTAGCTTCCCAAAAAGTTAACGTGATTCTTCCTTGCTATAATTTAAGATTGTTATTTTTGCTGTTGCCTGACACTCCCTCGAAGTGCAAATTATTCCTTTTCTCATTCCAGAGCTATACATGTATCTAAACACTGCTATCCTCTTCCAAGACTGCTTTTTTTTTTCTTCAGGTTAAACTTTTAAGAGTCTTTTTAACCTTTCCTTACATGACATGTCTTCCCATACTCCAGTTGCCATCCCTGCTTTTCTAGACTCTGATTAGTAGCCCATATCTTTAGGATAAGATGTGGAAGGTCTTGTCCAAAACTAGAAGTGCTTCAGTTGAAACAATGCCAGTTCTAAGTGAAGTGGGAGGATTAAATCATGCACTGCTTAGACCAGACTGTAAGACTGCTCTTACCCTCCAGTTTGTGGGAACTCTCTGGGAGAGTGATTCTCTGGATTCACACACAGTAAACAGAGTCAGGAATCTGGAATTATTTAATGTAATTATAAAGGAATTATATGGCACTGCCTTAGTGTCCTTTCTGGTGGATTACTTGATGTGGAGTGAGTGCCATCTGGAGGTTAGGAAACACAGAGCTCTGTATGTTTTCATGCTGAAAAACAAAATCCCCATGCTTTACAAATGAAATGTTCTTACATGGAGCTTGAGCCTAACAGATACTGGGCATCCACCACTCAGTGTAAAGTTTGTGACCCAGAGAAAGACATGCAAGTGCAATGTCTCTTGGTGTTACGCAATCACCAGTGAATGTGTAACCTCTGAGTAGCCTGTGCAGTTTTTGGAAAAAGCTCTGGACAGCACAGGGACAAGTCTTGATCTGCTCTCTCCTCTCCTGCTTTCAGGTGTGTGAAGACAAATTAGTTCCTGGTGCACTTCTCTGCTCACAGGAGAGAGCAGAAAGCATTTTAGTTGAACAAGAAGTGTGTTTTAAAAAGAATGGTCCCTTTTGGTGTGTCTGAACTCAGTTCTCCATCATAATTCATGTCTGCACAGAGTGGAATCAGCCCTCCTCACCTGGGCTGGTTGCATGATGTGGTCTTCCTCCTTTAGGTAACTTGTCATCTTGAAAGCCCTGATCCTCCAGTTCTCACTGTGTTGAGGAAGCCAGGAGGAGAACCCCTTGGAGCTGTGACTTCAGGGAGTGGGACTTGGCTCTTGGCTCTTCTTTATACAGTGCCTTTTTTTTTGCCTGAGACCACTTGGATCAGTGATCACACTGGCCACAGTGGTCACCTTGTTGTGCTTCTGAGCTGCCCTCTGCCACTGAAGTCTCATCATAGAAACAAATAGCTTTAATTGCAAAGTGTGAGTGCACCCATCTCCATCTCAGTCTGGTGAGAGACTGCAGCCTGTTGTGTCAAGGCAATGCTAATGGCTTCTGTGTTGAGCTCCACTTAGGACTGAGCACGATGCTGCAGAAGCTACGTACAGTTCAAAGGACAGATACTGTGTGCACACTCACCATGCTCTGCTGCTTGCTGATTTCTCCCTACAGAACAACAGGCCATAAAGTTTCAACCTCTCTAATGAAGACGCACCAGCTGAACAGGCTTTTGGTATTGTGTTGATTTAGCTTGAGGATGGTTTCCCTGGGCAACCACGGATTTTAGGAACTATGAACCTATTAAATTCAAGGTTGACAATTCTGAGGGTGTAAGACAGGTTGCTGAGCCAACACGCCTTCAGAGCAAAATGTGAAAGCCTGCTTCCTTGTCAATGAGTTTCCATCAGCTAAACCAGAAAAAAAAAAGTGTAAAAGAAGGGAATTTGAGAGCAGCAAATCTACAGAAACAAAAAAGAAAACTAGTGTGAAAAATATTTGGTCTCCCTCCCTCAGCAGGGAGTTGTGAAGAGCACAGAGAATGGCTCACATGCCTTAAGTATTATTCTTTAGAGCAAGTTTAAACATGCAGATGACAGAAGCTGATGAATCCTTGTCTAACTACATGAAATGCAACAAGCTGCTGCATTTTTGTTGTGCTGGCTTTCAGAACTGAAAGTGCATTGTTTATGTTGTGACTCATCTGAGCAGATCTCTATTAATTGTTTGTTTTCAGGAGATAAAATTCAGGCAGAAATGGTCTTTTGTCTGTAATCTTGTTCTTTCAGATGTTAGTGGCATCCTTACTGCAGATTTGCATGGGAAGATGGATAAGATCTGTAGTGCTGTCTGTATATGGCCCAGCCACCTGAAATACGAAGAGGATCATATATTATGGCGTTGTTGGACAACATCCATTTTTACCCTTGAAAGAACTTGCTTTGTTGCTGTTATATAGTTACTGAAGCACTAAGAAAGCTGGAGCTCACCCTCAAGTTTCCTCTTCTGTGCTCCACTGCTGAAGAAGTAACTAATATTTACCAGAGCCCTGCCAAGCTCGGTATTCATTTGATTGCCAATGGTTTGGTTGGTCGAGTTGGGAACTTTGCTTGAGAACACAGACATATAGTTTGGCAGTGGCTTCTGCTCCTTTCTCTTACCTTGGATAAAACAAAGACCATTAATAAGTTTTCAAAATTACATCCATTGCTTCTTACAAAAGTACAGCTTACCAAAATTATTTATAATATCAGCACTTCTGCTTTCAAAATTAGAATTTAAATGTACTTAAAAATATCATATTGAATGCACATGAAAGTGCTGTAGAAATAAAGCAAAACAAGTGGAGCTTTTTTTCCTGTTGTCTTATGATAGGATAACAGAGGGGAATGAATAATTTTAAAATGTGTTGCATAAAATGTTATCTGGGACGGAAGTTACCCTGCTATAGAATGGTTGTGATGTGGGAGGCTTTTTCTTTCATTTTTAGTAAGTGGCTTGGGTTTCAGCAGGATGACATTATCTTACAAATTTGCTCCTAGGAAGTTGGTTCTTCCAGCACTTGTCTTTCTGCCGAGTTGTTAACATTGAAACAGATTGAACACACATAGCTACCAGATGAAGACACTTCAGCTCTTTTATTTTTCCTAAAGATTTTAGTAATAAAGCATTTGCCAGTAATCCCTAAATACGCTTCAATTTGAAATATTAGCGTATCTCAAATTGATGAAAACTAAAA
Source organism: Edolisoma coerulescens (assembly GCA_013397115.1). Lineage (NCBI taxonomy): Eukaryota > Metazoa > Chordata > Aves > Passeriformes > Campephagidae > Edolisoma > Edolisoma coerulescens. Next base: position 1,402,436 of record VWZW01000904.1, on the reverse strand, counting down.
AGAGCACGGGTACAGCTGAATGTCTGTTCAAAACTCAACATTTGGTCATGGTCCTTTAGGAAACTCCAGTTCTGGTACCTTGGAATAGAAGTAAAAAACGCAGTATCAAAATTTCTGTCTTTAAATAAATTAGTTAATGTTGATCATAATTGAATGCCTGTTCAACTGCTCAGTTTGACACTTACAGCCCAGCTCTTACACCTGCAGATTCTTTGTACTAAAACCTGTCTTTTCTGTGATGAACCCAGGGTTTTCTTTATTCCCATACTATATGAGGAGTGGGTGTTACTTTTGCTAAGGGAAGGTGAGGATACCATGTCCACAGTGTATTCCTTGTGCAGATGCAAATAAATTAGTCACTCTTGAGTCACTCTAGAAAACATTTGTCCAATGCCTTGAGCAAGACACAGCATCTTATTTTTTAAATGACCAATACTTTGCTGGCAGAAGTGCCTGGTAAGAATTCCCAGAGCTATATTGCTGCCGGCAAACATCCATGGGAGTACTCTGTGCAGATAGGCAGCTGTGCTAGGAGCACATGGAGTCAAAAGACCTGAGTTTTGCTCTTCGGCACTGTTCTATACCTGCTGTGAGACTGCAGGGCAAGTCCTTTGCTTTCCTTGGCCTGAAATGGAGAAAACATCAGTTCACCCACTATTGTGAGAGTACTGTGAGTCAAGAGAGGAAACAGTTCTGTGCAGCTGTATCTGCAGCAGGGCTCAAGGGACACCTGGGCTGACTCTGAGCTGCTTACCTGTGCTGCATCTAAGCTTGTCGAACTAGTGCTGAAGCTGTACACCCTTCTGAGCTGAGCTTGTCTGTACTGCACAGACATGTACCATGTGCAGCCAGGAGCGCTGGATTTTTGTGCTACACTCCCCTGTCCGGTCCAGATATGTCCCAAGTGCAAATAAAATCGAATTTGTGACTGTTCTGTTTATCACTCTATGTCTTGGTATACCAGCACAGCACTGAGGTCCTAGAATTTTTCATCTTGATATGCAGCCATTTTTTGAACATTATCAGACTTGGGTGTTACTGGATGGTGCTAATTAGTGAGAAATATCATGGTCTCAGGCATCTACTTCAAGTCAGACCATTTAATGTGTACCAGCCTTTCTCCATCATTGTTTTTGCGACGGGAATGTGGAACTGAAGGACAGCTCCCTGCAGGCTGTAGGGTATGTAGTTTGATGAATCCAGCTTTAGGCATCTTGTTCTTCACAAATCTGTCCTACCCTTTTGCAAGAGTTTCTGCCTTCATAGCTACAACTGGAAAGCAGAACATGCATCAGCTGTATGGTGTGTTACATTACTCAGGAAAGTGAGTTTGCAGCAATATCCATGACTGAACCCCAGGGACAGGCACAGAGACCTTCCTGCTGCCTTAGATAGGGAATGAGCACGGAACAGGCTGAGCCTGTTGGGCGCAAGTCCGAGTCTCCCAGCACTGGAGAGAGTAACACTGCCCCGGCTTTGCATGCGTCAGAGTCCTGGCAGCAGCCTGTCCCTCAAGTAAATGGAGCCAGACAAGAGTGCAAATGCACCTCTGGGGAAATCAGGACTGTGATCTGTATCTCCTCCAGGAGGCTGAAGAGGGCAAAGGTTTTCAGCTGGTTTCTTTTCCCATTTTAAAAAATCCTGAGAGTGATGCTCTTTTTCTTCCCTTTCCTGTAGTTTGGGCAGTGTGCAGTTGGAAATAGAGCTGATTTTTATTTTACCAAGGATATGCTTCTAGTAGGCATACTGATGTTGTATACTGAAGTATGAACATACACACTTACTCAAAATATGTGGCAGAGGCAAGATCTTAATTTTGGGTTCCTTTGGGTCACTGGTGTGTGCACAGCCAAAGCTTAGGTTGTACATGTGCAGCTCAGTCTGCTGAAAACACCATAACAATGGGGCAAGTTCAGGAGATTTACAGACTGGGAATACAAACTCGTATTTTGGCAGAACACTCTGTTCAGCTTCCATTTCAGCCCTTTCCAAGAGTATGAGAAGAGGTGATAATATCAGTGTGTCTGCAATAAATTATAAAGCTTGGCACTTTTATGTCTTCATTGTGGAAAGCTCTAAAAGCTAAAAGATACTTAGTGTGCAGTTCTTTGCATCTCTTTTCAGCTTAAGCCCAGCATGCTGGGAGATATTAGCACAGATTTTGTCCAGTGAAGGAGAACAGAGATAATGTAATCCTAGAAAGGAAGGTATTAGGATCTGATCCAAAGCCCCTGCAGCAGCAAATTTTGTTTGATAGTGTTGGCTTTGGATCAAGCCCTAATGCTGCCAGGGAGTATCAGGACGATTGTCAAGACAAGCAGAAGAGGCATGAACTGGAACAAGTGACTTACCAGGTTTTCCTTCCTCTCTGTTCAGCCTCCACAGACTCTCTCCAGATCTTATCCTGTTGGACCTGGCCTGCCTGCTCATCTGCCCAGGTCCCGGCAGCCGGTTGTGCAGTGGTTTCCAGTTCTGCTGGGTTGGGTGCTGCTGGCATGCAGAAGGAGCTGGGGCTGGTTGCCCCAGAGGTGTGGTTGCTGTTTGCTGAGACCTAACCAAGGTATTTCTTCTGAATCCAGAACCCCTTTCCAAATTGTCCATTTTGAGACTCACCATATATCCAGCCTTTTTAGGTATATTGTGACTTCTCAGAAAGTGAAACCTGTTCTTGTTTGCACTTTCAAAGCTCCTTCTCTCCTAACATTTTCTTTCAGCTGCTGCTTGGAGTGCTTTCAGAAAAGAACATGCAAAGCAGCACTGACAGGCAGTGCTCAGCACTAGTTTACTTCCCTCTTACTTAATGGCCCTTTCCTACTGCTTTATGTTGCATCGTTGCTTGAGCACTGAGGGGGTTTTCACGGTAACAGCAATTTCATGAGAAGTTACTGTAATTGGAAGCAGTGGGATCTCCAGATGTAACCAGCAAACTCTTAGATTACAAGGTGATTACAGTGACTGCAGCTGAGATCAGCCTCTATTCAAAATCCTCAGAACAATAAAGTCTGGCTTAATAGCAAAGGGTGCTGCGGAGATTGCTGCCGAGAAGTCAGGAGGACTTTTGTTGTGGTTATGTAGCAGAGGCAAAAGCTCCTGAAAGCTGCTGGTTTCCCTGTCGTGTTTACTGTCTCTATTGGAAAGGTCTGACTTGTGAATATATTCCAGAAAAGGAGCAGAGGCCCAGTGAGACAGCTGCTGAGACCTTGAACTCTGTTCGAGGCAGAGATGTTTGGTTAAAATTAAGTGTTTCAGGGAAGCTGTTCTGAAAGCTTCTTATTTTCAAATTAAAAAATGAGCAGTCAGATCATCAAAAGTCTTTCCTAAGCACTTAGAGAGTTCTGTAGAAGGCATTAAGCAACTATGAGAAGTTTTAAAGTAACTTTAAAGGGTCATTAGTATACAAAGTGAGACTTTTCAAAACAGTGTCCAAAATGTCAGTGTTTGTCTTTACAGTCAGCCTGTTGGGCTTCTGTGGTATGAACTCACTTCCTCAAGTATTTGTGACCTTGCAGGAAAACAGAGTATTTCAAGTATAAATTTCCTCTGAAATTCTTCACTGACTTGTTTTTCAGTAGTGTGGATTAGCTCCAGATGAATTCTAGCCTCTTGTTTCGTCTTTCTGGTAAATGCTAATGAACTTTGAATCTACTTCTTTGGGGCGCTTTTGGCAAAATTATTTGCTTGCAGTATGGGGAAACACATACTGAATTTGACAAATAATTTCTTTAAACCTAGTAAAACTATACAAAAATCCAAACACTTCGTGTAGACAAGTTTGAGCAAGAAATACTTCTATAATTCTACGATAATTTTGGAAAAATTACTTTGAATTTGAAGGTTGTGATAACATAACTTAAGAAAAGGTAAATTCCACCTCAAGCCCCCATATTTACTTTGGTTTTGAATTAAATTTTAGTAGACTTTTTGTTTGTTTGCTATTTTTTTTGAGATAATTGAAACCTAAATAGTGTTTCTCATCTCTTTCAAAGCCAAAAAGCAAAAAAAAGTCATGTACCCACATAGGATTATCATGAAGTGAAGAAATTTCCATCCTGGACTGATAGTTGTCCCTGTTCCTCTTGTGGAATCTGCTTATCTTGTTGCACTTGGTCCAGGGTCCTGTGCAAGTTGGAGTGTATGCAGCTGTTGGGAGAACAGTGTTTTAGCAGCATCTGATTGCTTTAAAAGGAATCTGAGGCATGTTTGGAAGACCTAATGCATTAATCAGAGTGCATGGGATTTCAGCTCCGGATCTGGTTGGGAAAGGATCCTATTGGAAAGCCTGTTCCTCTTAATTCTTGTGTACAAAGTTCCTGTATCAGATGAGAATTTTGATTCTGATCCTTCCTTCGAATCAATTTCTGCAAATTAAACAGCAATAAGCTAAAACTGGTCGTTTGGAGGACAGCCTCCAAATGACTACTTGCAGCCCCTGAATAAACTGGACAGAAAGATTACAAACAGGTGTTTTAAGTCTATGCCACTGAGTGATCTCAGCAGATCTGGCATAGATACTGAACTGTTTCCCCTCATTTTTCCCATTTGGCAGTTGAGCATTTTATTTGCTCATTTGAATTGGTATAGCTGATTTACTGTGTACATCTTTTCATCCTGTAGGTTGATGTTTACTGTGGCTTCATGCCACATGTATCTGTGTAAATTGATTAGAACATCTTGGTCTTTTCTGGTTGGGGACATGAAACTTAAAAAATAATTACGACTGTCACTGTCAAAGATGGCCTTTGCTTAGAAGTTTGTTTTGTGATTAATTAATTTGCCAAGCAGTGTCAGTGCCTGTCATTTTGAGGAAGAACTTGACTGAGGTTAGTCTTTTGGTTTTACCAGACAAGTGATGATATGCACAACAAATTCATCTGGGAAAAATATGGCAGTTATTTACTTTGAGTCAAAGGAAAAGATACTTAGAGAGGCTTTTTATAGAGGAAAAAGTTTAGGTGTTTAGACAAAACCTTTTTATTTGACCACAAGAGGGTATTGCAGTATCAGTTATGCAAAATTTTAACTAATGTTTGCCTTTATGTGCTTTGACTTATTTTTAAAAGACATATTTCTCAAAACTGATCATTTATATTAGGTAGTAGTTAAGAAAATCAGGTTATGTATGCCAGTATTTGATGTTCTTGTCCAAGGGCAATTTCTGAGCTGGTTTTTCCTAAAATTTATAGTAACATATTTCTTAAAGGTTAAGAGCTTCCCTACACAGGATGACAGAGACTTAGAGAGTTACTCTGAAACACTGAAAAACTTCATGGAAATGGCTTGCCAGAATACATCAGTCACAGAAGGGAAATAATAACAGGAGATGAATGTGTTGCTGCTTTGTCTGGAAGTGCCCATTGGTCCAGGATGGGAGCTGGCACAGTCAGTGAGACTCTGATCTGATTTTTCCATGTGATTTTACTTGCAGGAGTAAGTTCTGAAATCTTTTTTAGCTCATTTGTGTTTTCAATTTTTTTCATTGACACCCCATTCTTCTACAGTATACATCCAGTGTTGGTTTGCACTTTCTTTATGAGTCAATACTGTGTTGCAATACTTTCCTACAAAAGTTGTGCATTCTAAACTTTAAGGGCCATGTTGCCAAATGTTCATGCCATGTTTTGTGCAGTTCAGACCATGGGAGAGGGACCTAGAAGGATTTTTTGATTCACCCACCCCTAGATCTACTGCTGAATTTAGGAGAAGGTGCATGAGATGCCTGCATGTCTCTCAACAAGCTCACCTGTAAAAGTAGAAGAGCAGCCATATCACATCATCTGTGAGGAACAAGTTTCTGAGGGTTCTGATAGTGGTTTGATGGACAGCAAAGCAATTTTCATATAAGAAAGTTTGTGAGATATTGCAGAGATTTAAGTAGCACACACATCTAGAAACCCGGGTGCAGTACATATGTCGGATGCAAATAAGAGGCAGGAGCAAAAGCTGGAGAAGAGGGCAGCCCTCTGGAGACCAGCTTCTCGGAGCAGGTCACAATTCGGAAGATCTCTGTCACTTCTTGAGGAGTGAAGAGATCCCCATGGAAGTCTTTCAGTACAAGCAGTGTTTCCTGCCTGCCTCAAATAGTGGCATTTTGACTTGTCATCATCATCTTCCTCGAGTGAATAACGTCAGCCAGGGTTGCAGGCTGGAAGGTGGGCCATGGCGATGGCTGGCAGAGCAGGGTGTTAGGTGGTCGGTCAGAGGACACTGAGCACCCAGCAGAGAAGTGACATTTGGCAGGGCATTAACACAGTGCTTTTTCATCATCCCTGGGCATTAAGGACCACAGGCTCTGGAAAGCCTGGAGGTAGCAGGTCCTGCTGGTGAGCCATGTCTTGGTCTGGCAGGAGCAGAGTGCCTTGGGTCGCTGTATGCAGGCAAAATGAAAACAAATCCAGCCAGCTACCACTGTGGAGTCAAAATCCTTTTCAGCAATTTATGTAGCTGATTGATTAAAGGCATCATGCATTAAGTTTTGCTGTGGCTTTCTTAAAGAATATACTTATTTCTTGTCTTAATGGAATTCTGCTGGTAGAGCCTGGCAAGTGGAGTGTCTGTTGCGTCGGCAGCGTACAAATACCATGGGGGGAATGTCTGCTTCCAGTGACACAGAGTCTGACACTTCAAAATAAAACCAAAGCTGTAGTACAGACTGTAAGAAATCTGTTGTGATTTTTTTAATCCCCTTATAAATGCTGCAAAATATGTTAACTACTGATATGCAGTTTTCCTTACTTGAAGCAAAAATTATTTATTTGAAAATGTATTATTAACTTGAAAAAAATATTAAACACCAGCTATTTCACAGAATACACAGGCCTGCTACATTAGAATCTTCTACTTAAACCTGACACCTGAGCAAGGTGATGGGATTTCAGGGAAGGAGCACTGTAGGGCTGGTGCATGAGTAGGGATTTGAAAGTATCTGGTTTTAGGAGAAAGAACTATAAGTTAATGTAGTGTTCCTTACTGGCTGAGGAATGTTTTCAGTTGCTATTTCACATCATTTCAGTCTTAGAGGCCAGGTCCTATCAAGAAGTGCAGTATTGCATGGACAACCAAAGTTATCTTTGTTAGTCAGAGCTGAGTTCAAGTCACATCCTCACCACAGCAGGGAGCTCTGGTAACTGCACAGTGGAGCTTGGCTTTATTCTGTTCATCCTCACTGTTGGCTCGCACAGTTTCTTAACAGGTCTAGGAGAATTCCAGTGTATAAAGTGGTTGAGTACTTCTGCAGAGGCTGCTTTGTGCTGCCTAAGCACCCACAGCAGTGTTTGGGCCTCTGAGTCTGGTGTGGCCCTGATTCCTGCGCTCCTGGGGTCTGCAGCTGCTCACAGTGTCAGCTTACAGGGCAGGGAAACTGCTTCGCAAATACTTCAGAGGCTCGGTTTTCTCTCTCTGCTACCTGTAGCACTGCAGTACTTACAGAAGTATTTTGTCCTGTGAATTACGACATTCCAGCTGTGTATCATTACATATTTCAATGCTCAAGATGCTGTTCAGGTTTTGGGGTTTTTTGCATTATTCTCTGGTTTTTAACCTGTCTCCTCTGGCAGATAGGACTACATGTGTTGATCTGCATTTTGGTACACTGAATGTTTCATTTACCATCTGCTCACCATATTCATAAAGGACATTAACTTTCTGTTTTGATGTGAGAAACCAAAAATTCTCTGCTGTAAGTTATGGGAAGTTTTCAAAGCAGAATACTTAAAATTTATTTTAAATTGTGTCTCACTTTCATTCTCACTAAATGAAAGGCGGCCCCTGGCTTTTGAAATATTCTTCACCTTTGCAAGTTTTGTTGGCTGAGAATTGAGCTACTTCCTCTTAGTTTTTTTCAAGATAACTGTGAGAGTGTAAAATTGGGAAGCTTGTCTGAACATGTCAATCACAAGCTTTGTCTGTTTTCAGCAAAGCTTTTAGTGTCTTCATTGCAGCTATTAGTGTGGGTTTCCTTTTTAACTGTAGAAGCTAGTGTTAAATCACACTTCAGGCTCATGTTTGTCCAGCTCTGACCATTGGGGGTTGGAAAAAAGTTCTCCCTGAAGGCAGGATGTTCCCATAACTAGATGTAGGGGGGTTGTGGATAACCTTTTCTTTGATACACTAGAATCTGGTGGCAGATTTCCTGAGATCATGAGGATTCAGGTCTGAAGGGACATCAGTAGGTCCCAAGTCCAACCTGCTCCTCAGAACATGAGCTATGATATCAGACCACCTGGTCAGGGCTTTATGCTGTTGATCTTGAAAGCCTCTGAGGATGGAGACTGCACGACCATTTTGGGTAATGCATCTCACCAAGGGTTGCCTCCCTGATGAAGATGTTTTGCCTTATATACAGTCAGAACCTCTCCTGCTTCGACTTGTGCCCATTTTATTTCATCCTTCCAGTGAGCCCTGCTCTAAGCAGCCTGACTGTCTTTCCTATAACCTGATTGCAGGTACTGGGACACTGCTCTTCAGTCACCCTGGGGCCTTCTCTGCTCCAGGCTGGGCAGGATTTGATCGCCAGTTGCGTTGTCTGTGTTACACAGATGTGTCAGACCTTCACCTGACCCACTCTGTTCTCTGTCCCTGCCTGATTTGACCATTTACACTGCTCATGCCCAGCAGGGCAGATGCTCCATGAGACCTAGAAAGGAAAGTAACAGAGTGTACCAGGAGTGCACAGCCCATTTTGGCATTCTTTTCTTAGATCACCTGCGCTGTTCTGTAGTCCAGTTCAGCCTTATTCCTTCTATGGTTGTACAGAGCTTGATTGTTTTGCTATACAGTTGGAAACTTTTGCTCCCTGAAGAAATGGACAGCCAGAACAATGTGAAATCTTCCTGGATGTGTTTGGAGCTTTTTATTTTTAGCTCAGTTGTACAACCATTCACATACAGACGCTCAAACGGCCAGAACTGAAAGGAAAACAGCTGCACCCCAGATCTTTGGGCCAGAGTAGCCAAACAGACTTGGAAAAAATTTCAGACTGGATTTTCACTGTACCAGGTGCTTTATTAATGATATTGTTATGGTGTGATGAAGAGAACGGGAGTCTGCCTCTTAGAATGGGCAGTATTCCAGTTTTCAAGACAGGAAACCTTTTGCTTAGTTCACTGCTTAAGTTTAGAAACCTTCCAAAGCAGTAGACAGCCATGCAACTAAAAGTTGCAGAATTAGGATAAAATCCTGCTTTCTTACATTTGGTCACTTAATGACAAAAAGGACAAGACCCTGTCCTACTTTCTTTGTGAACTACCCACATAATCTACACGTGTACAGTATGAGTACCATGTATCTCTCTTTAAAAATCCAGCTCTGATCACAGTGCTGACGTACGTGCACCTACCAGCCTTTTCCATGTAGACATCATGAAAAACTTCAGGCAAATTGAAAACTTCAGGCAATTATGGAAAATTGTTGCCCTGTTTGACCTGAAGCATTTAATCTTGAAGTATAATCAGTGAATCTTTAATGAGAAACAGGGTTTCCAAAATGCTTCCAGTTTCTGAGGTCCAGGACAGAAAACAGAGCAAACCCTGACAGCATGAAGAGCCCCATGTCAGATGAGGTCTCCTACAGCTTCCAGCAGTCCTGATGCTTAACAGCAGGGATCTCCAAGCTCTGAGATGTTGTGCTACCTGGGTCCTTGGTTTCTGGGCAGACTACTCAAGGCGTCTGTATATTTTTAAAGGAGCGGAAAAAGATCAACCAAAATAGGGATATTCAGATGGGCTTTTTAATTCTTGATCTACTGCAGCATTCCAAGTTCTTGGTAGATTAAACCATGAAAAAAACATTTTGCAAATCTTTGTTCTTGTCTGCTGAGCATGCTAAGGATCCTTTAAATGTATTCTAAATTGTTTAAGACTGGCTAACCTGTGCAAAATTAGTTGGGTCTGTGAGATAATCGCACATAGAGGCATCTACTGCCATTTAGAAAGTCCTAGCATCACTAAGAAATCCATGATGGGCCACCAGATCCATAGCAAAGCTGCAAGAAACCTGTATCTTTCTACAAAAGCAGGAGGGACAGGCAACAACGTCTGGCTGTCAGGTTGCTCTGGATGATCATGAGTGTGTCAATACTTCACATCTTGACATCCAGTTTAGAGTGCTATCCAACCAAATCTCCCAGCCATCTCCACTTACTGTATTATGGATTGGGCCATGGAGTGGTCTTGGAACACGCAGCCTGCGGGGACTCTCAGGCTGCTGCTGGGGAAGGTGAGGTGCACCCGCTCTCCGGCTGCTCATGGGTATCCAACACTGCGGACAAGGCAAGAGCAGGCAGCCCCTGGCCTGCAGGGTGGGTTAAACATCTCTGTGGTTCCTTAACCATGGCCAGTTTCACTCCAAAGATCCACACTTCCTGCTGATGCACACGTGTTCCCTGCACCTCCATTACCTGTTGGGTGGCAAAGATATCCTTGTAGGAGTCCCATAGCAGCTATTGAACATGAGATTCACTGTGAAGGAGAGGTGTAGCTACACCTACACTAGGAAAAGAGTGCCAGGGCCCACTCTCTGGATGGGAATCATAAGCATTCCCCACAGCAGTGAAGAAGTTTGTACTAAGTGATTATATTATATTGCATGATGTGTTCTGTTACTTAATTCCTGTTTAAAAATGCACTTAGCCAGGAGCAAAGGAAGAGGTTGGGTGAGGGACTTTGTAGAAAAAATGGCTTAAAATTCCAGTCTTTTTCTCCGTTTGATAAGGTTAATATTCCTAATTTCAGCCATTTTTCCTTCATAGAAGTTTTGTTGTATACTCAAACTTGACAACTGGAGGATTGAGGATGGGTTTGGACTGCGTTTTTTGCAAGTCTGATGATGAAAACCACTTATGTCATTAGCATAAAATAAAAAGCCCAAACCTTCTTATACTTGTAGGGGAACAGTTTACAGAAGCTTAAAAGTTTTGCTGGTGAATGAGAATATCCATTTTGGAAATAGCCTGTACTGGCTCTGTGGTTAAAATGGTACCATACCCTTGCAAAAGGCTAATACAGGGATTTTGAATAAAGCACCTCTGTGCTGTATCCATTTGCTCTTTGCCCTTTGCCTGTTTCCACTCCTCCAGGGTCTCATTAACTGCCATAATGTGAATATTCTCCCAGGCTGCATACCTTAGCTTGCACAAATGTACCATTTTGCAGGAGGACTACAAAACAGCAATAATCAAAGCAGATTTTTCAAACTGCTTCTTTTCAAAAAAACTTTTATCCCCAAATACAGATTAAAACACAATTTTTAATCAAAAGAAGTTTATCTTACTTTTCTATATGTCTTTGTGGTGAGTGTTCAGATTCATCAGCACCTTGGTGTGTGGTGGCTGCTTTACTTTGTACATTCTGTTTTATGGACTCCACTTTTGGGATTGTTGTTAGCTGGGAGAAGTAAATAGACTTTGAGAAAGAGATCACACCATAGCAACCTTCATCTTCTGTTTACGGTTCAAATAAACGTCTGTGCTGTGGAAATTTATGTCCTGAAGAATTTTTTAAACTAGGACATTAATTGGTTTAATAACAAAAGGATTAATGCAGATAAGTTGAAGACAAATTTACATTCAATATTTAAATGGTGAATAATTTTATTTTTTAAAAGCTGCCATTGACCCTGAGATTATCTCTGTTGGTCAGAGCATGTCGCTAATACCACCAAGGTTGTGAGGCCAATCCCCGTACGGGCCATTTACTTAAGAGTTGGACTCTATGATCCTTGTGGGTCCCTTCCAACTCAGAATATTCAGTGAATCTGTAAATAATACATCACAGGCACTCAGTAGGGAGAGAGTATTTTACACTTATATACAGTACCAGAAAGTACATGGCTGTTTTGAGGGAGAGGTTCATGTATGCACCCAGCAGAATGAGTTCTCCCATTACAATCAAGATTAAAACTCCCGTGTTTAATGGCAGCAACTCCATGTGTGTTTTGAAAACCCAAACTTGTCAGTTTGTAATTTCCTCATCTTTTGGTTAAAGAAATAGATTTCACTCAAGCAAAACATCTATTGGCTGAACTGGACATTTTGCTCCCTTCTGAACATCCTGACTGCAGGGAGATCTTAGACCTTTAAAGGATATGCCAGGAAAGGACATTTTTTCCTTCCTGCAGCTGATGCTAAGACACTGTTGCTGGCAGTACTTTGGGTTTGTTCTTTTCTTAATTTGCAAATGGGCAAGATTTTATTCCAAAGTGTAAGCATTCCTTATTCCTTAGAGATTTCACCCAGACATGTTTGTCCTTCAGCTAGCTTGCCTTTATAGTTGGCCGGTGGTGCAGAAAGCATGCTCAGGGGAAGGGTCAGTGTGGAATGGAGTCACCATTTGGGAGGATCTTCTGTCTGGTGAGGCCCTCGTGGGTTTTGGCACAGAGAGTGGCTGGAGAAGCCAATTAGGAGGCAGAGCAGGGTTCAGTATGGTTTTAATATCAGGGTATTTCCCCGCTGATAGAAATTACCATAAAAACCAATAACTACAGGACATCAGTAGAACATTAGTCTTGAGATCCAGGGGTAGGTGATCCCCACAGAGCCCCCAGCACGGTGCTTGCTCAGAGCCCACCTGCAACACACACAGCTGCAGGTTTGTGCCTCTTCTCTCCCAGTTCCCTTACATCACGTGAAGATTAGCTGGATGAGGGGAAAGCCAGGGTTTTTATATAGTGCTCGCTGCTATAGAAACCACGAGCTCTGTGGCAGCGTGCTCGGCTGTGTGGGCACAGCCAGCAACAGCTCCCGACCCGGGGATGCTGTAACTGCACCCTCAGTTTTCAGTATTCTAGACCAAAACCCAGCTGCCTTCTGAACTGTTGTGTGTCTGTCACTCTGCAACGAGCAGGTCTTTAGGATGGGAAATAAAATGCCAAATGTCTGAAATTGTTCATGCTGAAAAAGAAATCCACAGCTCCCTACTATAAAGGTTTATCTTCTGTTTCAAGTCTGTCACAACGTGTGGATGACATCAAGCCTCTGGTGACTGGAATTATGGCTGTAACTTTCCCCAGAAAGTCCCTTTCAGCCATCCCTGTGTCTCTTCAAATGTAAAGAGGCCAGCATTAAAAGAGGTGATATAAGAAAAGTATTGTGTCTGCTATGCTTTTCATGATAGTGTTAAGATAAAGAAGTCTATAAAACTATATTGATAGACATTTCTGAAGTCAGAAGAGGATGAAGCTGTCAGCTGTGAGGGGAGAAACGTAATCTGGCATTGATTCTTGGTCAATAGGACAATGCTGCTTATTCTGGTAAGTCTGGCTTTAGGAAAAAAAACAGACAAGAAGAGAGAAAACAAATGTAGAACATCCCAAAGACATCTGAAGTGCACTCTGCTAAAAGCAAAAAGGAGATTATATTCATGAAGTGTATTAAAGCAATAGATGTGCTTGCTTCTGTCAGGGTTACAAGATCTCTAGAGGAAGAAAAGAAGACCTGCTTTTTTAAAATCCAAATTCTGGATGTTATGGCTGAGGCAGTATCTCAAAAACATTTACATGAGAGACAGATCTGAAAAAAAAATACCCTGAGGATTACAAAAAACCAACATGGAAGATACAGTACAAAGTAAAAAATTTAGAAGCTGAACTTGTTTTGGGTTCCAAAACAATCTTCTCAGAGGAACTTGTGTCCCACTGGCAAAGTACTGAGAGGGGCAGAGGTGAGGCAGGGGCTGCGTGTGGAGACTGGGGAGCTGCTGTGGAGGGGAAGGATGAGGGCTTTGAATCCTGACCTCTACTTCTACAAGTTAGAATCTAATTTTGCAAGCTTTTGTCAGCTTTTGTCCTGCTTTATCCAGCTCCTCTCCTTTCAAACACTAGCACAGACTATGCTATATGCACAGCAGCCTCCTCTTTGAGGAAGAAATGTCACAGCAAAATGTTGGTGCTTCTCCAGGTCCCATTGAGCACCTTCTCCCAGGCACTCCTTGGGTGTCCTTGAATTTTGAGATAAGTAGAACTCAAACAGACAGCAGACACATGGGGTTGACGAACTGCGTACCCCAGGTATTGGAAAGGGCACGCTGAAAGAAAGGTGCTGGCCCACCACCTCTGTCTTGAGTAGCCAGTCAGGTTCTGTCAGAAGTAAAGATGCTCTGGAAGTACTGGAATTGATCCTATAGGGGGAGAAGGATTCTGACAAACTGAAAGACTGGGTGATTTATACACCCACTTCTTAGTTTTGAATAATCTAGGATTATTGCTGCCAGACAAACTAAATTGGTGCTGTCATAAGCTCTCAAAGCCAGGCAATAGAAAATCCAATTCAAGGGGTTTTGTTTTCTTCTTTGATTTTTTTAGGGCTTTGCAAGCTGTGAAAATGATGAAACACCTAAAACAGTGTGAGAGAAAGGATTGTTTGGGATTATACTAAGTAATCTTTCTGGTGGGAAGCACGCAATTATGTACTGTCAGCACATGGAGTGTGAGGGAACTATAATTTTACCTATGTTATTTCCCCAGGTTACCAAAGAAACCATAATAAGGAAAGTCAAAGTGCTCCTGTTCTTATTGATCTTCTTAACAAATTCTCACAAGCAGTATTGACTGTTATAATTATTTACTCTTCTCTAAGCCGATATCTGATGTCACACATACCACTGTCAAAATCAGCTGGTTTGCCAGTGCAGAAATCTAGCATAAAACTCTATAAAAAAGGTTACACTGAAGGAAATGGAATGAGCACGTGAATGCTTTCCTTTGCTGTTTCTTTAAAGGCTTTATTGATGTTGTCAGAAATGAGAAAAAAAGGCTGCCAAGTCCCAGAAGATTAATCCTTGTCAATTTTAAGATGGGTGAGATGACGATGAAGGTCTCCTTGATGGCTGGCAGTGTGCACGCTGTGTTCAAGAAAGAGCAGGAGCTCTTTGGAAACATTTCTTTCCAACCAAAGGCGGGTTTCTCCAAGGCAGGTTTGCTTGGCAGCCTTGGGAAATAACAGTGGTGTACCTTGGATGGACTTTGGGAGACACAGGACAGGGAGGACAGTGGCAGGGACCTGCTGGAGGACAAACAGCTCTGGGGCAGTAGTAGCAATAGGGAAGAAGGAAGCCAGAAGGACTTTTCATCCCCAGTCCCTGTGGAACCCATAGCTAAGCAGCTGGTTGAAGGCTTCCTCCTCATTCTTGTCCTCCTCCTCTTCCTCCCTGGCAGAGTCCCGCAGGGAGTGGGATCTTTGGGGCTCTGTGGAGGACTGAGACCACAGCAGGGGAATGAGGGAAAGCTGACCAACTGGCAGATGTCCAGAGTTAAAATTTTAATACGATTTTTCCCCCCTTTTCCTCTTCTGTCCTTTGAAAGAGGTGCTGTGGTCCTGAAGTATCTCCATAATTGATGCAATCATATTTTTTATCCAAAAAACTGAGTGTACAGATAAAGAGAGAGTGAAGGCTAGAATGGACCTATAACTGGAGTATCTTCAAACACATCCCATGCTATTTCTTCAGCCTCTGGTAGCAGCTGCCTGTGGCCCCACAGCTGAGAAGTTCTGCTGAGTAGTAGATGCAGACAAAAGAGACTTATCATTACTGTATAAATAAAAGCCCAAGCAGGACAGAAAGGAGTTTACTCTGTAGAGGAAGCTGAGCTAAAAAATTTGGGCTTTATTTGTGGGACTAGAGAGGTTTTTGGTCATTTGAAGCATGAAATGCAAGGGTGTTCCCTTCCTCAGATTTTTGTGTTCACTTGCGAAGTCTCTGTGTCCCCTGTTGCCCTCAGACGATGAGCAGTGACATATGGATGTTGTGGGAGGCTGGGCCTGGGAGGCAGTCCTCTCAGGTCAGGAGAGTGCATGGCATTTGCAAGTGTAATAAACCCATGGCTGGTCTGCAACTTTGGTTGGGAAGATAAAAAAATGGTTCAGATTTATTCAGGGTGGTGAGTGCAAAGCAAGCCCGGGCCCTTAGAAGCTCTTGGTGAAAGCTGAGGGGTGGACAAGCAGAAATGTTAAAGTTGGGTTCATGTCCATGTGGTTGTCTACCTTTTCCTAAAACTAGGAAAGCCCAGGTTTTCCCCTCATTTTTGAAAGAATTTTCTCAAGTAGGTTTAATAGTATGTGGAGAAGAAATGACACCTCCCTGCCTAATTGGCAGCCTACTGCTAACTTTTAACGAGCCTTTCTTAATAACATTTCAATTATTCTCCTTCCTACTGAGGATGAGTGCAAGATATAACTTCAGTGAAATTATCACAGCCCTGTTTCCAATCTCTCTGTGCAGAGTAATAGTTGGGGTGTCGAGTAGCTCTGGTGTTTGGAAATTATGTCTGGCAGCCCCAGGAAACTGTGCAAGAGAGCTGCCCTCTCAAAGCCTGTGAATAGTCATCCCAGTAACTACTGTGTCTGAGAGACATTTAGGGTCCTTTGTCTGAATGGAGATTTGATGAAACTGAAAAAAACATTTTATGTAGGTGCTTGGAAGAACAGAACATTTTTCTTACTGTATCATATAGTTAGTAGAAGAAACAAGATGACCCCACTGGCCAACCTTCCCTCTGTAAATCCTTTCCATCAGAGCTTCAAAAACATCTTGAGAAATCTTTCAACACTGAAGGAAAGTCCCTAAAGATAATCAAGTGGTTTTTGCATTACCACAGTGGCTTCTAATCCCGAGAGCCACTTAAGGAGTGGAAGTGGTTTTCAAATTATTTCAGCCTGCCCTCCTCCCATGCTGGTTTAAATCTCTTCCCAGGCATCCATACCCACCACTGAGTGGGCAAGGCAGGATGGAATTACACATTTACTGCAAACGGACTTCTGTGTCACGTAACGCATCAAACAAATCATCAGCCACAAGACTGTGGTCAGTGGCTGCTGAAATTGGATCTGAAATTATTGCAGAATCTATCATTAGAGGCAGTTATTACAGCATATAGACTGTCCTCTGCATGTACTATTTTCCCATTTTAGTCTATCTGCTGTGCAAAGTGTCTCTCTGTTGAACCATGGCATCTTCCCAATAGACAGCCCCATCCATTACGGCCGTGCTGTGCAGTTTGCCTGTAAATGGTAAAAGGATCGTAATTGGGTGACTTGTGACACCTTGTGACAGCAAGCAATGTGGCCAGCCTTTTATCATTGCATTCCTGTGGGCTTTTATATTGGTGCTTGATTGGTAGCTTAGCTATGAATTTGCATAAACCTGATAATTTTCATAAAAAATTGATTCAAATTTTGTGCTATTTTTCTTTCCTTTCCTTTCCTTGTAGATAATGGTTTTATTTGGTGTTTAGGTAACTGGTGAAATTAAAGTTCTCTGCAATTTCAATGTAGTAAATATCTCTACATTAATGTTTTCAAGAAAATTTCGTTTACTCAGTATATATAATGGAACACATACATGTTCTATGCTATGAGTACATCATGACACATGCATTGTGCATGGATGCTCCCATATTACATACAGCAGCCAAGTTTTGACCAAAATACAATGAGATTCCAGGACCAAGGCAGCCTTTATTCTCATTTCCCTTTGAGTGTATGAGAAGCCCTAAGTTTTGTGCCTGTGCCTGTTTCTGTTGTAGATCTGGGCTCCCACTGAGGAGTTGCTCACTGAACACTGGGGGTACCTTGCCTGCAGACCACAACAGCTAGTTTAGGTGCAAGAAGAAGAAAACCATGCAGAAGAAAATCAGCTCTGCCAAAGGGGCAGCATCTTGTCCCCCAGATAGAAAGTTGCTCTGAGAGACGCCGTTCCTGGTACACAGGACAGCTCTTTGGCTGTTCCTGTTCTCCAAGGTGATATGTTGTGATGAACAAACAAACTTGTAGCTCAGGAATGCATCTCTGCACCTCCGGAAGACACCTTTAACCCCATTGTTTAAAAATTTTAGGAGTCTATTATTCAGGGCATACAGCATTTAATGCAAATAATAACAATAACATGAGTAATGGTAAGCAGCTTTCTTTCTTGACATTGAGCCAGCTAAGTTAGACTTCTTTATTTTTGTGGTATCAGTATTGATTCAAAGCAGACCTCCTGTACTTAGAAAAAAATGCCCTTCATATATATAGTGAACTTGAAGCACTTGCCTTACTAAAAAGTCATGCCCTGCTCTCCTGAAGTCAGTAGCGAAATCTCCATGGTCAGAAAAACAACCCCACATCCCTAACCAGGTACTGTAAAAGAAAAGCATGCTTCAGTTATAGGTGTTATTTAATGATACAGTCAAGCTTTGAAGATGCTGCCCTGTTTCAGGATGCCATTGGAGAGCAACCCTGGGCTCCTCATCTGGGCAGTTCCCTGCCGAAAGCACTCAGAGCTTGGCTGGGTGGGAGGGCTGCTGTCACATGTTCTCCCAGCAGCAGGTCTGTTGAGTTGCTTCTGTCAGTAGGAAAGGTGTTATTTGCTCCTTTAGGACAGTGTTTTGACAAGATGCTGGACGTACAATCTCACAGAAGTTCTAAGAGGTTTGCTGCCAAACTCCCAGATCTCTTGCTGCTCATGGGCAGAGAGGCATTTTTGATTCTGAGTTTTATGGCTTGGGTACATACATTCTAGCTGCTGGTATAAAGCAGTTCCTGAACATACACTGCCAAATTTGAAGTTACATTGAAATTGTAACAAAAAAAATTGCTAGAAATATTGCAGGAAAAAAAAAAAGAAATTAGCGAATGATATGGAGAAAAAAAAAAAAAAGTACTTTCCCTGTATTCATTTACAGGAGTTGCTGAGCTGTTTTGGTAGAAAGTTGAAAAGAATCAGTCTGAGGCTGAGGTCAGACAGGGAAATGTTCAGGCATGATGATTAAGGTTTATAATCACAGAATTTATAGTCACAGAAGTTTATAATCACAGAAAACCTGGTGTTTACAACGGGAAGGTCAAGACATCCTCACCGCAGGCAGCACCTCCAGTCTCCCTACAATAAGTTTCCAGTCTCGGCATAAAGAATTGCCGTCACCATTGCTGTCAGCTTCTCCTTGCACAAAGTCATGCAAGGGCTGATCGCCTGCCGGGAAAAACATCTTTTTGTGATTATTTGGGCAGTTTGGGTCCTCGTTGCTTTTAGCTGGCAGGTGAGGGCCCCGGGGGAGGTCTGGCCGCGGCTCCCGCCGTGCCCGGGTACCAGCCAGCAGAGGGGAGCCGACAGCCGCGCATCCATCTCCGCCTAGCGCAGGAGAGCGCAGGCTGCCGGGGGATGAATGAATGAAAGAATGAATGAATGAACGAATGAATGAGTGTCTTCCTTTGCATTTCCAGCTGCTCTGATTTTTAGTTTCCTTCTGTGTTGTAGAGATGCTGGAAGTGGGATTTCTAGTGAGTTAGGGTATTTAAAAGTGATGTGTTGATGACATAAATATACATCAATTCCCAAAACAGTGAACAGTACGTTTTTTCCCCTGAACGTTTTGTACTAGATGACATGAAACTGTCTCAGAGCCTCCAAATGAGTCTTTAATATATCAGCAGGTTAATGAACCAACATTACAGACAAGATCTTGAGACAGAACTGCGTATCTGATAATCACATCCCTGGTAATTTTGTTTTACTGGAATATTCCAAGTGTCTCTTTCTTCACAAGCTATAAAGGGACAGAGGTAAATGTACTGGAAAATATCATTTAACAATGTGTTTCTGTCCCTTGCTTATGCAATGACTCTTGCCTTTTCTCTTCAGTTGTTTCAGGGAGGTTCTCGTTTGTTTTGCTGGCAGATTCCACCTGCACAGAGCCACAAATCACTCACTAGATTTGAAGGTTGTGACCCTGCTCTGCTCATAAATGCTGCTCATTTTCCCAGCAGGAGCAGAGGACAGGAAGCCAGCAGCAGGAAAAGCCCCAGCAGTGTGGGTGGGATAGATGGAGGGAAGAGTACTGATTAAGGGTGAAGAGGGTGCAGGGTCAGTGGTTACTGTGCAGCATCAAAGGAGAAAGGGACAATGCACCTTTTGCAATGTGCTAAAAGCACTTATTAAGGTGAGAGAGATGATGTGGGAGAAGGGAGTGACACTTAGAAATATTGGTGAGAAGAGATTTTGCAGTGGGGTTCTGGCAAAGGTGGAGAATGTGGATTAACAAGGTTAAAAGTGGAAGGCTGGAAGGAGGCAGATGAAAAATCAAGAGGGAGGTGGATGGACAATGTCTGTGAAACAGGAGAAAGGTGAGCACCATCCCGTGAGGGTTCCTGGTGATGCCCCAATGCCTGCAGGCAGCGAGTGTTCTCAGCTCTCGCTGTTCCTCAGTTTGGCTTCTATAAGATGATGGTGTCTTGGCTTTGTGGGTTCACAGGATTATTAAGGTTATTCATGGGCCTCATGAGATCATCTAATCTTTGGCCTCATCTTCCCTTCTCCCTCTCTGCCTCATCTGATTAAAACTCTTCTGTCTCTTACATGTAGTGTTACCACAATGGTTTTGAGAAGATCTGCTATGTTACAAATAATAAACCCCTTGTTACCCAGAGACCTCAGGCATGTGGACGCACAAGATCTCAGCACCTATGCAAGGGAAAAAGAAAGACAAACACAAGCAAAGAGAGTGTACCTTTTCCTCTGACTTTCATGAGGTTGCATCCATGCTTGTGATGCCTAAATTCCCTGTCTAGCTGCAAAGTTCTGAGTTGCCTGCTTGGAGCACAGTTGCTGGTCGTTCTGTACAAACTTCATCACAGATGTAATGCCAATGAGGGGTGAAGTGCTATACACATATCTTATAGCATGAAGGAGCTTTGCATCACAGCCTCTGCTCAGACCCAGATAAATATGATTCCTGAATGTAATGCTTGCTTTCTGAGAGCAAGCAGTCAGCTTCCCTAAATTACCCACCAGCTTCAGGAGAGGTGTGCTCCCTTTGTGTTTTGTATTACCATTCTCTTATTTTCACAATAACCTTTGCTTTCTGAGATTTGATAGGATATTCCTGTTAAACACCACAATTACTGCTTTAAAAACATGATGCCCTGCCCTAGTCATCAGGGAAGATGGGTTTTGAAGAAACCAGCTGTGCCTATAAAGTGGAAAAACTGCTTAACAGGAGGAAGGAGGGAAGTATTTCAGAAGGAATAGGGTGTGCTTCACCCTAAAATATCAGGGTCATCAACATGGAGAGCAAGGTGGAGCAGTGATTCTCCTCTCAGCTGGGGTGGGGGCAGGAGTTGTGACTACCCAACCCTTCCCTTTTCCCTCACCAGTCCCATGGGAGGTTGGCAGCACTTCTCTGTCCAGGAGACACCACTTCAGACAGCTTTGCTGAAGGACCAAGGCAGTCCCTCTCAGGGCTGCCGGGGTTGTCTCGGCAGCCCGCGGCACAGTTCCCAGCACCACAACCGCTCGGAACAAGGCCGGGAACCAAAGCACTGACTGACCTGCTGTGATTGCCTGGACTGCTGCATGTTTTGACCTCATCAGTGGGGGTTCATTGTGCCTGTTGGAGAGGCTTTATTGCTGTAAAAAAGCTTTTCTAACTCTTCTTCTGTTCAGGGGAATTATGCACTGGAAAGGCAAAGTGTGTCTACTGTATGGAGAAGAAGGACACTGATCTTTTGCTTTCTGACATTTATTAATTTATTAAATTTCCTGTTTCTCCTCAAAGGGAGCTTTGGTTAAGAGTGCCCAGGAACAAGGCAGGTAAACACATGCACATACATATATAGAAATAGTATCAGTGGTCATACTCATCATTCTTTCTGAAAATTTTAATTCCCTTCTCCATCTGCTGTGGATGATTTTTAAAGAGAAAATGTAATTTGCTCCAGGCAGGATAAAAAGCCTTTCTCTGTGAGTTGACTAAGTCTTTCAAGTGCCTTTGGTGGGCCACAATTAATGAAGCACAAAAGAATAATCATCTGGTTGTTTAGAGAAAATGAAATTATAGGCTGTTATGAGCCAAAGTGCTATATTTTCTCAAACTCCCCCCACTTGATCTGAAAAAAAATCTTGGTGGAAGAAAAAGCTTACACTTGAATGTTAGCTGCCTTGACTGCTTAAACCTGGATGCAACATGCACACAATTTTTCATGTTAGAAATATATATTCCCTTCCACCTCCTTTCCCTCTGTTTTCTGCAAAATGAAAAGGCGATGAAGTTAGCATTAATTCAAATTTTGAGGATTATTAAAATTTGGAAGGATGGGTTCACCTATCCTGAGCATTTTTGGCTCAAATCCAGGAAACACTGGAAATATTGGGGCAGAAAAAGGAAGACCCGCAACAAAAATAACAACCAATGAACCTAAGCCAACAAAAACCAACCAATCAAACAAAACCAACAACCAACCAACCAAACAAAAACCTCAAACAAAATCTTAAGGACTTTCTGCTTGATATTCCATCCCTAACTGTGAACAAGCCTCTGGAATGAATTTTTAGAAATACAGCCCTCTTTGGGCTGCTCTTCACTACTCAGGGAGATTTCTCCAAGATACTTCATTACTTCAGGCAGCCAAGTGGCTGAGCAATGACTGAGTCACTGTAAGACAAGAAAAGACAATAACCTGGGTTTACTGTAAAACAAAAACTTTTCAAAAGTAGAAAGATACTGTTTGCATGAGCCCTTATTGAGAGGCTTGAGCATTTACAGTCCTTGCCTGAGAGCCAGGCTCCAGCTGACGGGCAGAGGATGTCATTGCACAGCTGTAATCTCAGTTGTAATTTATCATCCAGATCACAATAACATGAGTGACTGGGAATTTTTGTTCAGTGCAGATTCACAGCCACACAAAGCTTTTTTTTAAATCTTCTGTCAGCATTCCCTAAGGTTCTAACTCCATCTTTTAAATTTCACAGGTATATTTCTTACAGGCAGCAGAAATGGAGTTTGGCCTTTGCTGAGAAAGAATACTGGTACCTCTTGCCTTGACCTTGATCCTCCTGTGTGATATATTCATCAGTTTACAGAGGTGTACGGAGATGTCTCTCTGCTTCTCCTTCCTAGCTAATCCAGTTCTGCATCAGTACCACTGTAAAATTGTCTCTCCAGAGCCAGTCTTTCCTCATCCAGAAAGACTTTCTTTGCCATGCTCCACACGTTTTCATGTGTGGCTTTTTTTGTAGTGTAGCTTTAATAAACTCTCGTAGGAATACATCTGTCAGATTGGACATGTCTCTGCTGCCAGCCATCTAACAGTAATCTCCAATGTTATTCTGGCAACTGGAATGACTATTTACTGCAGGAATATTTGAATTTCTCCCAATCCCATCATTCTGGGCCAGCTATATGGGAATGAGATACATTTCCCAAAATATCAATATCTGGTTAAAAGACAGCTGTATATTGATTCTGTGTCTTGACTTGGGGCTGGGAGCTCAAATGTTTACAAACTTCCACTCTGTAAGACTCTTTCCATTATGGAAATAAGATGTGCAATTTAAAGTAAGTGCAAATTAATGAGATGAAGAGCTCAGAATGTTTCTCCAAATAAAGGAAGCACTAGAATTTTATTAGGCACTTAGGTGCAGTTAAAGTTAGCAAAACAGACACAATTTTGATCCAGCTTGGTGTATCCTTATTATCCAGCTACAGAGCACTGAGCAGGCCGGTGTGCAATGGGACTAGTCCCATTTTATCTGAGTTACAATTCCTCTTGCATATCTTTTAAGCAATCATCTCTCCAACAGCTACTGAGGATTATGCAAATGTAGTTTTGCCTGATTGGAAATCCAGAGGTCCCAGCACATGGTTGCATTTTGGAGCTAACAGATGATCCAGAGATAAGATTAATATGAACTCTTCAGCTGCACAATTAATTTGGTAATGTTCAGAATTTTTTTTGCATCATGTCAAGTCTAATTTTTCACTTTGGACATAGTGTGTCTTGTGAGTCCACCAGACCTTTATCTGAGCTCCACTCCTCTTCAGGCCCTGCTTTATACACTCCATAAGTTTCTAACTGTGATAGTCGCTCTAAATGGACTTGCAAGTAATTGACTGACCAATAGGTGGATTAAGCTAGTTTTTGGCTAAGTCCCTATATATCAAACCAGAATATATCTTTACTAATACATTCTACACCTTAGGAAGAGCATAGATGGATTAATTTTGTAATGACTGGACACTCCCAACCTCATGCCACTGGCCACCATCTTACACAGGAATCTCCTGAAACAGTTTTCTCTTCCTGTTTTGAATTCTGCTATGTGGGAAACTCTCAGAATCTGCAGAAAGAGGAAAGTTTTACTAAAAATACTTGTCTCCTAACCAAACAATTCCCAAATTGAGGCACTGGAACAGATTGCCCAGAGAAGCTGTGGATATCCCATCCCTGGGAGTGTTCAAAGTCAGGTTGGGTGGGGCTCTGAGCAACCTGGTCTAGTGAAAGGTGTTCCTGCCTGTGGCAGGTGGTCTTAGAACTGGATGATCTTTAAGGTCCTTTCCAACCCAAGCTATTCCATGATTCTATGAAATGCTCCCAGGAACAACAGCAGCAGTGGGATGGAAGTCCCAGATGTTACTTCCCTGGTGTGTCCTGATTCAACCTCGTACAATTTGAGAACTTGCCAAACCACCTTCGTTGTTTGAGTTTCCAGGGAGTGCTATATCAAAATTCAGCCTTCAAATCCCCACTTTGTTACCAGCTGTGGAATTAGCAGGGGAAAAAAAAAAAAAAAGAGAACAATGGGAATAAATCCTGTCACCCCATAGCTGGGTGAGCAGATGTCTTCATTCCCGAAGTTTAGCCTGCTAGAATAACAAGAGCTTTATTGCCTGAAACCTCTTCTCCAGGGAAGTCCTTACTTTCCATAATCCAGGCAGGAAGCTGAGAGGAAGATCAGGCTGATTGTGTTTGTCCTGTTATTTTTCTCCCATTATCCTATATATTGCACTGCCCAGGAAAGGGAATTGGGATATTGTCTGTTCACAGCCTGGCAGAAACACACTGAAACAGGTTTGGCCACTCAAAAACATGAGCAAAATATTCCTGACTCTTGTTATTATTTGTATTTTGTGGCCCACAGAAGGCCAAATCTAAATGTGAAATATTAAATTAATGTGGAGACATTTTAAAACAAGGTTCAGTGTGCCCTTGCCATGCAAATAACAACAATAAATGATCCTGTAAGCATCTGGGTCATTCAGGGTAGTTTCTAATACCTTTCTTTAGCACTACAGAGGCTTATATTTATGTCAACATCCTTAGTGTCAGACCAATCTAATCTGGCAAATAATCTAATTTTTTGTTTCCTAAATATGAAAACACTCTTCTGACCTTCCAGTTTCATCCCAATAGGACAAATTAATGCATCTTGGTACTTCTTCTTTTGCTGTATTAACAAGTGCTGAGGTTTGTTTTTGTGACAAAGGCAAATCATTCCTCCTTCCACTGTGATAATTAATGGTGTCCTCCACCAGTATGGGCTCACAGCAGTCCTGTCACTTTCTATGACTGGTACAATTATGATCAGCATTAGCAAGTACATTCCTGCTTTTCTGCTGGGACTGCTGAGGATGAATGGATGCTATTAAAAGCAATAATTGACATGTACAGTTCTATTCAGTGGCATCTGTTAAGTGGTTATTCTTATACATTGGATAGCTGGTGATATTTTAAATTCTGCCTCGAACCTTTGGATGAAATGTCACTGTCTTTCTGAAAGCCTGAAGAGGCACATTGGCCAGAAACTGCAGAAAGTCATACTTCAGTCAAACTCTTTAATAGGTGTTTTGGGATTTCCCTGGTGGAGCCCCACTGGGGTCCTGTGGAATCAGGCCTGCTTTGCAATGTCCCTCAGAAGTTACTGGAATATGACTTACCATGTTTCAAAACATCTGTAGGCTGTTAAAATCTGCTGCTGTTATTTCAAACCTACAATCTCAGATCCTGGAGACCTTCCTACGTGCACAGTATGGCCTGTAACTGCCCTCGTGGCGTGGTCTGTCTGGAAAGAGCAGATCCAGTGGCTGCCTCCTGCTTTAGCAGCTTTGAAGTTATGATTTTGGAGGTATTATGCCCTTCTTCAGAGGGTCTCTAAGGCCTTACCTTCTTTACTGGATACTCTATAGTTTGCAGCCATGGCAGAACAAGACGGTTGTGTCTCTGGATGAAGTTGCAGATATTAGGGCAGGCATTCCTTGTGCTACTAAACCATGTAAATTTAGACTTTTCTGTGAAGCATCTATAGCTGTACTAAGGCTTCTAAGCTCCAAATTCCCAATAAGCTCCTAGTAGAAGCTGGTGGCTGGAGACTGTAGCAACCTTTCCATTTCTTAGCTGCCCACAAGGGCTGGGGGAGCATATCCCATTTCTCTTTGGATGTTTCCTGAGGCAGCATCTGACTTCAGGCTGGAGCAGCCTGTGCACAGCTTCTTCCCTGGGTCCCAGGGCAAGGTGTGGGTCTGGGGTGGGAGGAAGGTCCTTCTCCAAGTACAGCTAATGCCAGTGGGGAAGGAGGCATACCTGAGGTAGCAGAGAACACAGAAGTAAAATGCTAAGCCAAGAGTTAGGGAAAACTAGTACAGACACTGCTGATGGGTGTGCAGGACTGGAAAAGGATTTATTTACAGGGGTTTATCATTTCTGTGCAGAAGAGTATTAGCAAAGGCTTATTTTCTGGAGCTGTGATTAGAGGGAGACTCCTCAGCATTTGTTGATGGTCCCTTGGGTCTGGAATGATTCCCAGGGTTTGAAGGAGCAAAGAGGAGATTACAAAGAGAGAGCCCTGGTGGAGACCTTGACAAATAGTTCAGCATGTGGTCCCTGACCCCTGGAAAGACAGAGGACATGGAAAAAGCACTGGCTGAGGAAACGATTGCAAGAGGAGACACACACCCAT
Source organism: Edolisoma coerulescens (assembly GCA_013397115.1). Taxonomy (NCBI): domain Eukaryota; kingdom Metazoa; phylum Chordata; class Aves; order Passeriformes; family Campephagidae; genus Edolisoma; species Edolisoma coerulescens. The sequence goes on along the minus strand of VWZW01000904.1, from coordinate 1,375,740 downwards.
GCCCAGCTTGTTGCAGTGAGAGCCATCATAGAAACAGAGCCACGTTCCCCAGAGCTACACATCACTCAGTCCTGCACCCTCAGACAGCACAAAGCTCTTCCTATACCTTATCCCGTGGCTCTGAGCTGTCTGAATGGCTGCAGCACTACAGCATTAAATCTGCCTGTAGCTAGGTGGAGGTTTACAATTACTATTTAAAACCTGTCTTTTTTTTTTTTTTTTTTTTGTCAGCGGAAATGGTTTCATAGGGAAGAGGTTGCAGAGAGCTCGCATTTTTTGAGAAACTGTCTTGACAGCCATCCCAAATATATTTTTGGTTGGGTTTATTTCAAGTAGCAGATGTTATCTAAGGTCTCATTCAAGTCAGAAAAAGTGGCCCAGGAGAGGAACTGATAAAACACATCTGAAGGCATACACAGAAATTAGAGGGCTGTGATGATCCTAAGAAGACTCTTGAGATGTACCTGTTTCTGTAGGTGATGGTAGTGAGGTATATTACTGTCCTACCCATATCACTGATTCCATATGGGTTATTTCCAGTCTTTCTACTGGAAAAATAACTTGATGTGGCACAGCTGAGTGCTTTCAGTCTGGAAAGACAATATGGCATGATCCTCAAGGATAGCATTCATGAGACCCAGACCTCTATTAACCTCTGCTTCCAGCTCACCACATGTCTGTGGCTGAATCCCTCATCCTGCTGTGCTTCTGTCTCTCTTTTTGTATTTGTTTGGGTTTTTTTTTTTTTCGGGGTTAGCCATAAGCTCCTTAGGATTCACAGCCTTAGACTTGCAAGCCTTGTTGTCTATACAGCACCCAATGTAGCCTGCTCCCATCCACCATCTTCAGGGTAAGGGTGATGGCACAGTAATGCCAAGGGGATCTGGAGACAGAGGGGGGCCACTGCTGCTTTCTGAAACTGAAATCTGTATGTTGGAGTCTCCTGCATCTCCTTTATTTTAAACAGAATGCTTTGCTGACTCTGCTGTGCTCAAAAATACATCAAGTAAATGGGAAAAGGAACTATTTTAAAGCATCCCTAACTTGTCACACTTCTTCATCTCAAACTGGATCACCTTGACGGTACCAAACCCATGATTTATTTAGGTTCAGGTCCTACTGAAAGTGAGATTTCCTAGTCTGGGAGTAGAAGAGATGTTGGGTGACTTAGGTGCTTACTCACTGAATTCACATATCCACTTCTAACCCTGAGCAACCACTCAGTCAGCCACAAGGGGAAATAGAATAATTTTAAAATGCTAAAACAATTGCAAAGAGCAAACTGCAAAAAAATATAGCTAGATGATTCACAAATGGAAATAAATAAATGCACAACATAAATTATGCATTGCAGTCATCTGTTCAGCTACAGTAACAATGGTTTTGTGGGCAGGGGTAGTTACTCTTGTAACCTGTACAAAAGGAAAAAAAGTCGTACCCTAACAAAAACATCCCCAGGAAATTAATTTTTTTTTCAGATTTGACATTACAAACCATTTTATGGAAACCTGGAAAACTTTTAAAAATCTATTCAGTAACACATTTCTTTAGGAAGTAATAATGCAATTTTATTGCCCTCAGAAAGTATGTGGGATCTCTTTAAAAGGAACCACAACATTACACTCCCCCTTCCCAGCCCCAAGCAGGGAATCCTGGAGGCAGTCCATTAATAATGTAAAAATGTCTTGTGTAAAAGTCGTAAGTCTTTCTGAATCTGTGAGATCAATCAGATGCTAGAGCTTTAGATAAAAGTGTGAATTGCCTGATTCTGTATTGCCATGTCATTTCTGCATCTGAATTTTTTACTAATTTTACTGACAATTGTGACTCTAGGTCTCTGACACCATCAGCACTTTTGCTTCCTATCGTGCCCAGTTATCTCTGCCAGTGTTGTGCTGGGTGGAAAGGGTTTCAACACGAGCAAGCCTAAATCAGGCTATAAAGAGGAAAAGAAATGGAATTGTTTTAAACAAAAAGCCCCTGAAAATGTACGATCCCTCTGAATGTTGCTTGGCAGAGCCCCACTGTGTACAAACAGTGGATGCTTCACGAGCTGCCTGGGACCATTAATCCTCTCAACCCCGCCGTGTCTTACAGGAGAATTGCCCTTGCTCTCACATGATGGCCCATCTGGGCTGCATAGGAAAGCTTCAAAAACCAAGGGTAAACCTTGTGCAATCCTCTCACAGGGCTGTGCACACACAGCTCTCCTGCATCCCGTACTGGCTCACTAAACCACAGTCCTTTGCTACTGCAGCAGGCAGAACAACACTAATAACACTTCTTTTTCTGTAGCAATATGTTTTGTTTTGTTCAGGGAAAATCCAGATAAAAACATTTGTTAGAGAGAACACATAGGAGAAAATTTCAAAAACTGCTTCTGATCAATTTTTTTCTGGGCCTTGTTTTGAAAGAAAAATTGAAAAAAGTCAAAGGAAATATTTGACAGTAACGAGAAAATATTTATTTCTGCCACCATTCTTTCTGTAGGCAAACTCCAGTAATTTCCCTCAGGTGTTGTCTACAATATGCTCTGTGCTGGAGCGGAGTGAGAGGACAGCTGCCCACATTCTCTGGGGAGCTCCTGGTGGTGCAGTGCCCAGCATTTCCATCAGCACGGCTGTGGCCTTGCAGGACACAGAGTGGGACCTGCGATGGCACAGTGCAGCCACTGCCCAAATGGTGAAGCTTCTTCTTCCCCAACAGCTCCTCACCCTCAGCATCACCAGTCTCACCTGGTGGGCACACATGCAGCTTGTACCCACAGAGTTTCCAGTGTTCATAATGTCAGAAATATGAGCAACTCTTGTCTTAATTAAAAAAAGGATTGTTTGTTACAAGAAAAATAATTTGGAAAAATAACAGCATCCGAATTTTTAATTTAAAACAATATGAAAACCCAGGAGCGCAGGATCAGAGACTCTTAGTGCCAAACTGGCTATGTACCCACAGCAAAAATCTACAGTGCTGGATTTACCTCAGCTAATCTGAGGCAAAGTTCCCATAAAAATAAAATAAGGTCTCTAAACAGAGATAGGCCTAAGTTCCCTCCCACCCCCTTTACCCAGAGCTGGAGCAGCTGCAGGGAGATGGGATGACCAGCTTGGATGCCAGGAGGAAGAGAGATAAGGGACTGGGAAGGCTGCTTTTATACCCCCTTGGCCCTTCCCAGAATTCCCCACTGTCCTGCTCCCATGGCACAAGGGGATTGGTGAATTTCAAGGTACATCACAAGTTCCTTTCAGCAATGGAACATTTGCTGGGGAGGGACACTGGTTCACAAAGGAGAGGTATTTAACCCTTTAACTACCTTAATAACTTTAATACTATTAACTTGGTCCTAAGATGATTTTTAAATGCAAAAGCCAACTACCTAATTTCATATATGACAATTAGAAAACATTTCCCTTCCATTGTAATGGAATAGAGGGCTTTCATCACTGAGTCCAAACAGTGAATAAGCACATTAGGGGAATAGATTGGCAATAACTGAGGCCCTAAAATTTTGCAGCAAGAATTAAATACCATAACTACCATTACACTGAGATCCCATTTGCTACATCTGCTTATTAACTTGTGTCTGAGACACTAAATGGTGCCAGGACCAGCTGTCTGTGCCACCCTGGCACAGACTAGCCCTGTGTCTGGAGAGGAGGAGAGCCAGTCTTGGAACATGGGAGTGGAATAGCACAGCATGGCCTGGCCATGTCAGTCATGTCATGCTCTCTTCTGCTTCAAAATGGGCACTGCACTGAAACAGAAGCTGCGCTGAAATCACCTGCTGGAAGTAACTCCGGAAGCTCCTTCTGTGCCAACCCATGAACACTTCAGAGGAATTACTTGGGATGATAGAAACAACTGCAGCTGTGACCCTCCTACCGAGGTGACCTTCCTAACATTGTTCAGTTTACTAGCGTGAATGTGGCTGGTTTTGTCAGAAGAAAAGTAAAGAATCACTGGCAAAGGACACAACCACTGTGGCTAAAAATGCATGAGAGGGTGGCAGTGAAGGAGAGGTAGACGCTGCAGAAACTCTAGGTGAAAGGAATACAGCGACAGGGTTTGCAAAGGGCATTAGAGGAGTACAGGCTGCCATTGATAAATGTAACTGATATTGAGGAAAGCAGGAGATTTTTCATGTAAATGTCCTTGGGATCCAGAAGCAAATTTTTTTTGAGTGGGGATCAGCCAGCAGTCTTTCCCTTTCACTTCCATCACTGCCTCTTCCAGTCACACCAATGATTTATATCAACTGCAAATAGTGCCTGATGGATTAACTCTGAGCATCGGGGTGACAGCGAGAGCTCTTTGTTAACCTTCAGATGAGCAGCTGCTGAGAGAAACTAAGCTGCCTCTCAGCCATGTAAGTTATTTCCCTACCGGTAAACTAAACGAGGTGAGGACATGGGGCAGTGCTGGCACGTGTCTATCCATCCTGTGGGATTGCTGGCCCATCCCTGATACAGCTGTGGGGCAGGACTGGCTGCCAGAGGGTGGCTGAGCAGGATCTGTCCCTCTAGGCAGTGTGGGTGCTGGGGACAGCAGAGTCAGCTGTACAGGTGCAAGCCAAGTCATGCCAGTCACCCTCCAAACTAGACAATGTTCTGAGTGTGGAATGAGTTATTCACTAATGTGCATGGAGGATATTTAGGAAAAAAGCTTTAATTCACATTTGCATGTATCAGGACAGCAGTGAAAGGCTAATTCTTCTTCATAGACGGTTCTCTGCTGCCTACAAATGCCATGCTACAGAAAGCTAGTTGAACTAAAGTATCACAAGGAGACTTGATTCCTTTGGTCATTTTGTATGGCTTTCACCTGGGTAAAAAGAGTCATTAAAACCTTTTTTTTCCCCTGCCTTAGTTTCTTGTAATGAATAAAAATCCCCATATAAATGCCATCCACTGAAGACAGCATCTCAGTGGATCCTGCCCCTGAGGAAAAAAACCCCAACAACTTCAACAACTCACAAACAGAAAAAAATTAAGAGTATTTATTTGATAACACACAGATTGTTATGTCCTACTTTGCACAGCTATTTTCCTCCAAGAGGTGATACTGTATTCTGTATATGGTGTATGCTTTTAAAGGAGGCTGTAACTATTCACCCATCCTTCCTGTGACCTGAAAAACATAGTAAAATGTTTTTATTTTTCCCAGTAGCTCAGTGTTCACAGTTTTCACAATGCTTATGATATTATGTTGCAAAGGTTTTTTTATTACTGCCAGTACTCTGATTAGAAAAGCTGCTTCTTCATACATAAAGTTGCAAGAACTTTATGTGTTACTGGTGCTATGTCAACAGTGGAACACATAAGATTTTGTATTATATGATTTTCCATTAAAAATGCAGTGCAATTCACTGTACTTAAAGGAACATTAATATCAAATGAAAACTGATTATTATAATCAAATTTAATATCCATTTCATGAGGACAAATTTCATGACCAGCAATTAATTATAAGCAGGAGATGAGAACATGCAAATAAACACGGATGTGACTGGGATACAATACGTGTAGCCTCTTGTGTTCACTTAGACATGACATTGGAAATTTGTATCCAAGTCCTGATCTCTTGCACTTAAACTTGGAGAATAAACATTAGATAGGGCAAGAGAACTTGCAGTAAGGGATATTTTCCAATTGGGAATTGAAGGTATGCTTCTGTACCTGTGTGGTAGTTACTATTTTCCAGACAATATTGATGAGCTCATCAACATAATTTCAACAGACTCAGTGGGGATGAACTGGGGATACTGACCAAAATGGGAATACTGACCTGTGCTCACTGGCACTCAGTGACTTATATAAAGTTTCATAGAGGAAGCATACACATATCAATGTCAATAGGTAATTCACAGATGATCAGCAATACACCAAGACCCTTTTTAGGCCAGAATGCAAACTGCCCCAGCTGACTTCAGTTAGCACCTAAGGCAAGCACCAGAACCTGTTGCTGCACATGGAGAAGTGTTGGTCCACTTCCGCTGGTCACCTGTCATTTGATTTGTGCTGATTCCTGAACCCAGGCACTCTGCCTTCAGTTGGGCCAAAGAACACAGTGCACTGTGCATTTCTCCATGTTTTCCTATGCCTACCTTTGGAAAAGGCCCAGGGAGCAGACCAGGATGCTCTGAAAGTGTAATGGGCTTATGCAGAGCTTCCTGAGCATGGACATACGTTTCCCCGCAGCTAGTCCCTCTTACCACACGGCAGAGCCCACCCCAGCAGCAGACCAGCCCTTCCTCACCTGCCTGCTGAAACACTGGGCAGGCTGAGCTGGCTGCTGGGATGGAGAATGCAGCGTTCATCTGCAGCCGGTCTTCCAGTCTCCATTTCTGTTGCCATGGATACAAGAATGAAGCAATAACTTTATTCAGGAGTAGCTATTTTTACTGTAATTACACCACAGGAAATTATTAGACTATTCTTCCCTTCATCTCACCCATATTTTATTTATGTTATGATGCTTCAAGTGCCTGTATGAGCCCCCAAGCACTGACTTGCTGGAGGTGGGGGGCTGCTCCCTGCCGTGGGTGTGGGTGCTGATGGTGCCAGGCTCAGAGGGCTCAGCTCAGCTGGGCAGGAATCCACGCAGCAGTACCACATAGCTGTGATGGAGCCTGGCACTGCAGGGACTCGCAGTCAAGAATTAATGTTGATACATTTTTTGCCATGGAATGAAGTGAACTGCAGAGTTAGCAGAGGTTAGGATCAGGCCTGTCTGTATTCTTGAATCCCTCTTCAGGAGGGAGGCTGGAATTGCCCCTGAGCTGCCAGGGCACAGGCTCCTGCAGGGCAGGACATCTTACTGCCCACTGCCTGGCCTGTGTGCTGTGAGCACCCAGCTGTGGTTCTTGCTGGTGGCTGCTTAAACCTTAAACCATGAGTGCCAAGGCTTGCACAAAGCCACTGGAGCTGTGTCAAGTCTTCTTCTGAAGTTTGGTGTGGAGTGCCACTGTGCACACTGCTGCATGGCTTCCTAAATCCTTCTCTGGACACGGTGGCACATAGCTGGAGGAGTTCAGGTCAGTGGTAGGTGGTAAAAACAAGGACTTAACTCCGATTTTTTTATTACTGCAATTCTACAGGGCCTTCTCTCTAAGACGCCTAGAAGACAAGTCCTATAGAATGTAACAGAAAGTAAATTATAGATATCTGTAAGGTTTTAGGAATCCTGTAAGTTTCAGGTATTGAATTGTACAGAAAAGCAAAGGAATCATTAAAAGATAATGCATTTTTGTTTGCTTCTGTTAGGCTTTAGGGATGTTTTGCTTATCTGCTGCCTTTGTTTTTCTAGCAGTTGTGTGGCTGGTGGGTGCAGCAGCCTGTGTCTGTCTGCTTCTTGCAGCACAGGATCACTGGCAGGTCTGTGGGAAGACAAGTCCATGAAAGCAGAGTGGAGGGAAGAACCTGTTAGGCAGTCAGCATTAGGAAATGTGACTTTGCCAGCATTGAGGGACAGGGCAGTGAACACACTGAATGATAACCAGATGCTGATGAGATGCTCTGGGAGGGAAGCAGAGGAGTGTGCAGGCATCCTGGGGCTGGAGCTGTAGTCTCCAGCCCAGATGGGGAAAATCATGTCAAGGAAATGAAGCCCAGATTCTCCAAGTCTCTCGGTCTGTCCAGAGGAACCCAGCCATAGGTTAATCCATGTGTCACCCTGCATCAAATGTAAGAGGAAAGAGTGTTACTACGTAAACCACAGCAGGTATCCTCTCACAGCTTGTGTCTCCTGCAATCCAGTCAGCTCTGTCCTGCACTCCACATCTACCTTGAAATTCATAAACAGAAAAGAAGGACTTTAAGAAGGACTTTATAAAGAAAGAGTGTGAAACCCCCCATCACTGGACATGAAGAAGTTTTGTCATTGCACCTGCTGCTGCTACAGTTCACAAGTGGTGAGTTTTTCACTTTCTGCAATACTGATTCTTTTTGACCATCTTTTGGCCATTAGCAACATTGATCTAACAGAGAGGGGATGTTGAGCCAGGATGTGATGGACATGGATTAAATTCCCGAGTTTGCCCTGGCCTCTGAGGGGCTGTGTCTCACTCAAGTTTCTGCTCTCTGCACCAATCTACGTCCCTGCACCAGCCACATGTGGTTGCACAATGGGGACCTGTCTGGAGCCCCCAGAATTTTCTTTCCTTTCGCCTCTGTGTTGCATTTGGTTATGGTTCAGGGAGAAGACTGCATGCTCAGGAGGTCAGGTGGATGCTTTCCCTAATCAATAGTAAAAATTATTTTTAAAATTGCCCCTAGGAGAGTGTAATAAAAGGACATTTGAACTGATGAAAGCTTTGGAGAATTGAGTGCTTTATTTGATGCTTTTTACTAATGAAATTTCTGGTCTCAATGTAATTTTTGTAATATTTCAACAGGTCATTCTTTTGAATGAGAGTCCTGCTCTAGTACTCTTGCTAACTCATGGGAAAAATTTGAAGAATTCGTAATTACTCACTAGTTTTATAAGAAATGACACTAAAAATATGAAAAGTGTTGCATTAAAAATATGGTTTAGATTGGTATGTGGAAGAACCAATGAAAGAAATAGGAAGATAATTTAAGAAATAATAGAGGCAAACTGCTAAATTATCCCCTTTACTCACTGAGATGTGTGAACCACATCAGGTTATGGGAAACTCAGAATAGGGTCTGTTGCCTCTGGTGTTTTTGGTTGCCATTAACTAGATCTGTCCTAAATCTTAAATTTTATTATTTAATATTAGAAACTGACTCTGTGTTTGGCCATGTGAGTAAGTGTGACCTGCTTTTCTGATTTGATGAGGACCAGTTAACTAAGCAGAACAGAGAGGGAGATCCAGCTACATTTCAGTGATAAAATTCAGACATCTTATGTTTGGCATTTAGCTTTCATTTGGTCAGAACTATTTCACAGGATGTGCTGTCTTTCTCTGCTAAGGCACATGCCAGCATCCACTTCCGTTAACATCTCACTCTTAATCAAAGCTGGTGTTCAGGTCTCTCTGCATCCTGTCAACCTGACAGTCATTAATCTCTTCACAGGAGTACACTTCTCTCCCACTTAGTATGCCACATATTTTTGCCTGGATCCTTTGACACCCTAGTGGGACACATCCTTGCTTTCCACCTGCTTGCTGAAATCTGCGGGACCACAGTCCATTTGCCCCCCTCTGCAAGATCAAACACTGGCGAGAGTCTTATCTTTAGGAAAAACCAGACTTTTGATGGCATTAGCAGTAGGATTAAGAAGCCAAGCCAAGCGGTTATAAGAAGCCAAGCTTGACAGTGCCCTTAATCCAATTAAAGCTATGTCTGAAAAACTGTTCTCATTTTGGCCTAAGTGATTGAGCAGCGTTTGGAGTCTTGTGCTAGGACAATCAAGAAATATATTGTGATTAGAATGTGACAGGAAGATCTTGGGTTTATAATCAGATAAGGACTCAATCGATTAAGACTCAATTATGTCCAAGACCAGAATTCTTCATTTTCAAAAGAGCAGTCCTGTGGTTTAAGTTTGTTATCACTTTGTAGCAGTGAATGTTAGTTGAGTAATATGAAGATTTTAATTAGAGCCAGAAGCTTTTACATGAAGATATTAAATTAAAGAAGCAAAAATGGGGTTTTTTTAATATATTTTATAATTTTTAAGGGCTCTCTTAAAGCACTCCATCTCTCTTTCCTCAGATTACAGTTGCAGATTTTTAAAAATTGTATCTTCATTTCTCATTCTGGGAGCCAATTAATTTTTTTCAAGGATACTCTTTTGATTTATATTTGCCAGTGTATGAAGCCACAGACCTACTGCTGACATTTTCCCCATTTGAAAGTACATTTTAATAACTGAACTCTACATACCCAATGGCAAGGAAATTTGTGCAAATTCAATTTTACTTGACAACAAGATTATGTGGAAATTAATGGTCACAGATTTGGTGTGTTTAGACAGAAAGCTAATCCAGAGGAAATCTTTATGGAGTTCAGTGACAATAAAAAAATGTATTGTGAACCACAATACCATCTGTTTGGAATTCCACGTATGAATTTAGCTCTTTATCATTTTGAATGTCAATTGAAGGACATTCCCATGTCTCTGTGACAGTGCAATTTATCTTGGGCTGTGGAAGAGCCACTGCAGGGAAAACTATTGGTTGTGTTAGCGTACAGTACCCCTGGTCTAGAGCAGTTGTGAGATCTATATGATCCAAAAAAATTGGATAGGCCTGGTGTTATTCCATCTCACAGCAAGGATTTTGGTCATATTTGCCCATATAAATGGGCAAATGGGTACCATGAGCAATGGCAACCACCACTGGTTGCCAGCAGTTCTTGCTAAAAAAATGCAAAATCTTGTGCAGATGGGAATGTAAGGTGTGGGAGGAACATATGGAAAATCAGAAAAGAACAATGACAGGTCTGGAAAATATGAGATAAGGAAGCGTTTGGAAGGGCAGCAGCATGTCAGGACAGTGAGCAGCTGGGAAATACTGCATGAGGTAAGGCCAAGGAAGAATATAATGGGAAACTGAAGGGACCCTTAGCAGTAAAAGAGAAGACAAGAAAGTCTCATGGATGCAATCAGAAACAGATGAGATTTCCTTTTCATGGAGGAAAATGTGTACATGTGACTCACTGGAGGCAGATTTGCAGGTAAATGTGCCCCAGATCTGCAATCAAGTGAGTTAATCTTCCCCAAGCTGAAGTTCTGCCAGCTGCATCATCCAACCATCTCTGTCTATCTCTAAAGCATTTGAAAGGCATTTCTGAGGCTGTCTGCATTTACCTGCCCTGTATTGGGCCAGTGGCATGCAGTGCCTAAGATCTCTGTATGGGTCCAGGCTCTCCCTGTAGTCACATCCTGTGGGGATGCTGGGTGGATCACCACGTTGGGTGCCCACAGCCTGATCAGTGTTTTGTTCTGCAGCAGGTGGGACTCACAACGACCTGGTTTGGGCTCAGTTTGGATGTACAGGTCAGTGCCAGGCCTCACACCTCTCCCATGGCTGGCCAGGTCACCTACAGCATAGACAGGGATATTTCCTTTCCCTTTACAGACCAGGTGGAGAAACGACATCCTTAATTTCTTCTTCTGAATTTCAACCATTTTTTGCAGTCCTCTGTTACAAAGCTTTCTTTGGGAAGTTTTGGTACAAACCTCACCATGAAATACAAAGTAAAGTTCAACTCACATCTCTCTGCTGGGGCAATTAAAATGTATTTGGCCTAGGCTTCATCTGAAATCACTGTATTTAGAGGCCCTTCTAGTAGTGCTTCTGTCTTCTGTTATGGATAGCAAGGACATGTGGGGTGCTCCCAGGCTGGACTCTGGGGACAACCTACATGTGCTGAGTAACGTGCAGAGAGATGAGAAAGACAAACCTCAAACTGGCTGCCTAATGCAGATTAGATGTCCAACTATATGGTTACAATTTTGTTAGATAAAGCTCGGTGTATAATAGGCACACACATTTATTTATTAATTAGAGAGTTTATTTCAGTTTATGGTAGTAAGTGTATTAGGAAAAGCTGTGGTTTTGTTCCCTATTCTGGCATCAGAAACAGATAGTCTAACCTTTTAATGGAAATTGCTGTTACATTCAAATATGTGGAAAATTAGATCAGGTCTTTTACAGAATTATGGTCATTTCTTTATATAATACTTGGTATGAGTCCACTCTTGTTTTAAAGATTTGCTTTATCTATCTATGCTATATGTGTGTATATGTATACATGCAGACACAATATACATATGTACGTTGTCTCTTAGTTTGAATGTATGCTTGAATTTTGAAGCCTTATAACTCCTAAAGCATTTTGCTTGCTTTTTCTGTGCAACACGCTATGTATGAGGCTGAAACCCTTTCTTGTCTTGGTGAGATGAAAAGCTCTCATTTCATACATCTTTATGCAGAACCAGAAATCATCCCTGCCTCAGAGCAGGGAGAAAGGAAAGAAGAGCGAGGATGCTGCACAGCTTCAAAGATGTGACCACATTTGACTGGTAGAAGAGCTTTATTTGAGGCAGATGAGAGGGGAAAGCCCCTCAGGATCAGGAAACTAACAGTTGAATTGAACAATATGAATTCAGATTTAGAAAGGAATTCCACTGGAAAGCTGCTGTTTATGCTTTTGAGTTGCTATGTCCTACCAAGGACATAAGTGCAAGCCTTGAAGTGAACTTTGAAATCAATGATCAGTTTTGTCTTCTATCCTCAGCTTCTTAGGCAAGACTCCAAGCACTATAGGCTAATGCTACCTTTTTCTGGATTGCTTTCAGACTCTTATGACTGGTATTAGATTTGGGATTTTCACTTTTTACAAGTCAAAAAATACGTGGGACATCTGCTGTACACATTTCTCTTGGCATTTATATTGCATCTATGGAAAAAGGAGATGTCCAAGGACACAGTATCTCTCTTCTTCCTCTGGCTAGTTCATTCAAAGATATAAGGAGAAGGGAAGCCAGAATAGGTATTTGTTTTCTTTATAGAGAGTTCTGTTACACAGACAATTAAACTAAATGCCTTGGCATGCTAATGAGTCTTTTTTCCCCTCTATCTTTTTAAGATCCACCTATTCTTCCTCTTTTTCTCGTATGTCTAGATGTGCAAATAATTAGTTGCCTTTGTCTTCTCTGCTGAAGTTCATTAGCTGTTGCTGGGCTAAAAATTGGGATTCAACACCATGGTTTTTTAAAGTCAGAGCAGGCTGAGTCATTAAGAAATGGCTGTGTACACAACGTGGTGGGATGTAACTTTCTGATCCTGTCACAGCTAAAGAGTCCTTTACAACACTTATTAGTGACTCATGCAGTATCTTTGACATGTGGAGTGTTTGTGGCCATTTTGGTTACTGTTCTAAATATTACCAGTTGGGAGTGCTTGCTTTCTTCATGTTTAGCATCTTGACTGAAAAGGTCATATTTTTCTGGAAAAGTGCCTGGTGGACTGGAATCTCTTCTCAGTTTCTAAAAGCAGATGATACAAAAAGCCTTTGGTGGTGTCTTTTCATTGCATCAGGAGCAGACACCCTGCAATGAGTGCAATCTTTCCAGCCAAGCACAAAACCAGCAGAAAGGCCTGAGGCACGCCCCTAGAAGTTGTTGCGGCGCCCAAGCAATCACTGGCTGGTGCTGTCTACTTCTGGAGTGCAATTAGCTGTTGTCCTCAGCAATGAATTCACAGATCCACCAAGTTTAATGCGTCACACACGAGACTAAGTTCTCTGGCCCTCCTCACTGACCCCTTCTGCCATTTCTCTGTCTCCCTGTACTCTGAGTGATGTCTCACAGCATCTCACTCTTTAGTCCCATTTGCCTCACGCACCCGATCAACATCTGTGCCTGATCACCTGGACCCAGCAGGTGACATCTCAGGGCCAGAAATGCAATGATGTAGCAATACCTGGAAGGAGCCTATCTGGAAAAGCATCTTGAAGTTATACTAGTAGCCTCATTTCTGTAAATCAGGTTCTTCAGTGAAGGAAATTGCTATTTTAGAAATTTTCTTTGGCTTTTTAAAGTAATATGTTGGTGTCTAAAACAGCTATTTTTTTTCACTGGAGTCTACATTCCTTACACCTGTGTCTCCCTACCATCTGAAGCACCAAGCTCTTGTTTACCCTCTCTTTGCCTATAAGCAGGCAGGTGATCAAAAAGATGTACTAAAACCACAAAGAAATCGAAACCGTCAAGATGACAGAAAACTGTGGGTTAGATAAGGGAGCTGAAGAGACCAGGGAAAAGGAAAACTGGAGATAATCTTCTGCTATATCCACCTATCAAATCCTTGAATCCTTAGTTCCCTATCTTTTGGGGGGAAAAGATGTAAGGTAGGTGGTCTCATCCAACCCACTGCTAGCAAGAAGTAACTGGGACAAGAAGCCACCACCCTGTGTCTATTTAAGCCTGTAGGGTGAAACAAAGCAGAGAAAACTGGATGAAAAAAACCTGTAAATATCTAAAAACCCCTCCATCCCAATAACTCGTGAGCCTCTCAGCTAACAGGAATAGGAGAAGGGACCTGAAAGGGAATAGAGTCTGCTTCTGAAGAAACCACCATGGGGATGAAAATGATCAGTGACTCCTCAGGTACCACTCAGAATATCAGCTACTCCTTCCATCATCACCACAGCTGTCCCAGCTCCAGATCAAGCCCAGCCATATTTTCTGCATTCTTTAGGCCTCCTTTTTCCTTGGGTGTTTCAAGGTTTCATGTGACTACATGCCAAGAAGGCAGAAACCCTCTGCACAGAAGCTTGAGGGATGCAGAAACTTTGGGTCAAGGAGCTGGTCTGAAGGGAAAATTTGGAGGAGTGACAGGAAGCAAAGTTTTGGGGAAAAAAATGCTTCTTAGCAGAGCTCAGTGAGATATGAGATAGATGAGAGAGCATCCCCCAAACTCATGGGGCTCATGTCTTGCTCATCCAGCTGCTTATGCTCATCCCTGCACAGAGCATGAGACTTGGGCTCAGGTTCCCCTGCACTCACAGCTCCTTCAAGCTTCAGGGGATTGGGAGAAAAGAAATTCGTTCGGTCTGTCCTGTAAAATGAGTCAATGCTGGTTTTGGCTGGGACATAGTTAATTTTCTTCTGGCTACAGTGCTGTGTTTGGGATTTAGCACGAGGGTAATGTTGATAGCACACTGACATTTTAGTCATTGAGTGCTAACACTAAGTCAAGGACTTCTCAATGTCTCATGCTCTGCCAGTGAGGATGTGCACAGGAAGCCATGAGGAAACGTGGCTAGGATCCTACTGACCAAACTGGCCAAAGAGATATTCTGTACCACAGAGCATCATGTCCAGTGGATAAATGGGGGAAGGTGGTTGGGGTTGCGGGGAATTGCTGTTCAGGGATGGTCTGGGCATCAGTCAGTGGGCAGTGAGCAATTGCAGCCTGAACCACTTGTCTCTTGGGGGTTCTATTCCTTTCTCTCTCCTTTTCGTTATGATTATTATCAGTACTAGTAATAATAGTAAATTTTATTTTGTTTCAAATATTGAACTATTCTTATGTCAACCCATGAGGTTTACTTTTTTTTTGATTCTCCTCCCCACCAGGGTTGGGGGACTGCGTGGCTGTTTGGTACTGAGTTCCAGACTGGGGTTAAACCACAGCAGAGCCTTGCAGCAAAGCAGCTGCTTTCAAGGTGCTTTTCTGATGTCACTCAACTCCTCTCATGAAGTCATTGCTTAATGCTGGTTGCTATAACAACCTGTTAGTCTTTTTCACTATTACTCATGCAGCACAAATGCCTACAGGTATGTCACTGTTGTGAAATTCAACTTTAAAGTGTTCATTTAAAAATATTTCTCCTAGGCAATATCTCGCTGGCACAAAACACACAGCTTTACAGAAATATTTCTTTTTTTTTTTTTTTTTTTTTTTTTAAAGAAAAGCTAGCTTCAACTCATCCCGGGCTGTCTGAAGAAAAAGAGGAATAAACCTGAGGAAAGAACAACCTTTCAGTGAACTAGCATTTTAGCTGAATACTTCCCTCTTTTATATTCAGTATTTCTGAAATCTTTTTCAAAAGCTCATTTTAACCTCTTAGATCCTGTTTTTAAAACTCTTTTTTCTGTGTGGAGGAAGCAGCTACAAGTATTGTAGTCAAGCCTGTAGCTTTCTGTACCTGTATTTTTATTGGGAATGGGAATGAACAGAGAAAATGATATAAGAAACTGTGTTTGTCGTTTTTCTGAGCATTATTAAGCTCATGTGAAATACCATCTCTTTGGTTATAGGAAAGACTACAAGGAAATATGTCAATACAAGAGGTCATAGTGTGGATGGGAAATCCCTTTTGGTGGTTGAATTGCTGCTGCTGGTTCTGGACTAACATTTAACTCCATGGAAGAAATAATTGACAGTAAGCCAGACAGATTTAACCATCTTGGAAATATCTTCAAATATATTGGGATGTGAACAAGCTCAGTGACATATTTACGGTGCTGCATTGTCTCTCTCTGAGGCAGAGTATGACAGCTGAGGGGCCCCATGGCCATGACCAACCTCAGCACCTGGCACCCACCTCCTGCTCCTCTCCCAGTCACACACTCCAGCAGCAGACACTATGCAGACTGGTAACAAAAATCCAAAAGAAATGTTGCCAGCAAGCAGGACTCGGTCCCTCAAAGGTGCCTCCAGTCACCTCTAGTGACCACTCTGATTTTGGGGCCAGACACAATGTGCAAAGCTAGATGGGAATGTCCTGGCCTTGGTGGCTCCTACCTGTGGTATGGAAGCAGCTATGACTGTGCCGCCTTTCGGGGCACTATGCTTTCATTGATGCAGTGAAATCTTACTGTCTGAGTGTCACAAGTGTGAGGGAAAAGCACTATAAAGTAACACCTTTCACGAAATGTGCACAAGCTCACAAGCTTTCAGACACACTACTTTTAAATGATTCATTTGTTATTTTGACTTAAGCATTTTTCTTCTTTTTTTTTTCCCCTCAAAATTTTAAAATGTGTTTTGCAGTTTTCAAAGCTTTTGGAGCTCAAGTTCAGTTTTTTGTAAAGTGGGGCTATGAAGTGCTGTAAAGGGGCATCTCAGTGTCCCAATGAAGCTGGGTAGGTGTGTACTTGTATTACACTGGGACTCCTCCCCTCCCTTGCATCCCTGGGGATGCAGGCCACTGCTCTGGTGACACTCAGACCTGGCAGGGGATGACTTGAAACAAGGGGTTTTAAGGTTTTAGGGTTTTAAGAGTTAATTGCTGATCGTGAATATTGCCAAATTTTGCAGCTGCTTATTAGACAATGCATANATTGGGAAACTTAATGCATTTGTAACAGTTTAGAGAATAAGAAGAGAAACCAGAGCTGAGGGAGTGGCGCAAGTCTTTGTGGAACTATCCCACTTGTGTCTCGCTCGGCTGACCAAATAAATAGCATACCTACTTTACCACTTTAATTAGTGATAAAGTCATTTTCCGTGAATCAGACTGACCCACAGGCAGCCCTTTGTCCCAGCACACAGCAGAGGAGTCAGCCTGGAGCTTTTTATGGGGTGATGTTCAGATGAACCCTGCCTCCAGCATCCTTCACTGTTACATCTCCAACAATAGGTTTCACTCATGTTTTGCCAAGTGGAAGTGGGCTAAACTCTCCAGAGGGGATTCTAGAAAACATCATAAACAATGGAAGTTAAAGCCTAATTCTTTTGTCTCAAAAAGAGAAAAAATTTTTTTCCATTTCTCCAGAATTCATTGAAGCACTATGAAGAAGCACCCAAGTTTCTACTGTCCGAGGTTCTTGCTCGGGAAAGAAGTCAAAGTAAGGATAAGACACACTTGAAGACGAGTCCCATTTCAGAAGGGTAAAACTAACATTGTCTAATACTTCCAGCTTTCAGTCAGATACATTTACTTCAAAGTTTAAAGATGGTGCTCCAGTCAGGGATGTATAAACTATGAATCCTTTCTTCTACTGTTATAGACAGATATTTTAGAAAAAAAAAGCCATGGAATCAATCCAAAGAAACATACTAAATATATGAAAATATCAAACAAGTGTACAAAACATTCTTATGCCTTGGTAAAAATACCGAGCTCAGCTTGCATCGCCATGCAGTCATATTCAAATACCACCAGTTTAGCTACAGGATTCATGAGTCAGTGTTTCTACTCTCAGGTTTCTAAAATGTGGGCTGCCAAAACTGAGCTTGGCCAGTACAGTATCACAACATCCACAGTAAACGGCTGCTGAAATTTTTTTTTCAGTCCTAGTTTAAGAACAGGGAAAGGATCTTCAGGAGAGCTGGTATTGCCTGATTGCCTTTCCTGAGATTAAGGCTTTTAAAATTCTTGTCTCCTTGTCACTATTGCTTGAAGACACTGTTCTTGCTTCCTCCATTTTTCTTGAGTTTCAGGATCTGACCTCAGTATTTTGTGGTTAACATTGTTAATGCCATACCTCGCCTGGGAACTGGTGAGGATGAGATTTGGATGGCAAGGAAAGAGGAGCAAAGTACTCAAGAATCCACATATTGATGATCTAAGCACACAACAAATGATTGTCTGAGCTGGGCACATCGTAGCCAAATTCTTCTCAAGGCTTCACACCCCACTGCAAAATGACCTCTGGCTTTGATTAACTGACAGAATTACCAGGAATTTGCAGCACTTCTTCGCTACTACCTTGGGAGGCAGCAGGAGGATGCAAAATGCTGCAGTGGCCCCATTGCATCTCTGAAGTATTTTTCAGCATTCTGGACTTGAGACCTCACAGAGATATTAGGAAACTTCATGAACAGGATTTTTATTCCTAGTTAGGGGAGTTAGGGGAGAGGAGGAGGGAAAATAGTAGCTTTCTATGGCTTTTTTTTTCTTTTTAAGTGTTTCAATATTTATTCTCCTGCTTAAGAATGTAATAAAACTTGAAAATCTGAAAAGCGGTATTCTATACATTTTTTCGAGAGGTAGCTTCCCTTTCCCAGGGCTGCTGCAACTGTTCATCCTTCTGCAGTCTGTATGGTTTCTTTCTCTTCTGTAAAGAAAATAAATTCCTGTTTTCATCCTGCACAGCAAGGTTCATCTTCTACAATAGGGGATTACCCTATCGGTTTAATTGTTGCCATGTTTTAGATATATTAACCCACCAATGTATTTCCATCTGTGCTGGTGGGCTAGCAATATTACCAGTCTCTAAGACAATCCTTGCTCATTGAGGAAAAATACACTCTTCCCCTGAATTTTGAGGGGAATCACAGATAATCAAAGAATGTGTCTGCCAAACACGTAACATGCTGCCTGTCTGGTCTGTCAAATTATCAAATTCCCCTAAGAAGAATCAACTGCCTTTAACAGATAAAATAAATTTTATTGTGTTAGCAGAAAGGTTTACATTCCCAATTACTAAACAAAATCATTAAAGAAAAATAACAAAATATGGTTTGGGGTGGGTTTGGTTTTGGTTGGGTTTTTTTTGTGTTTCCCATGGTTGGGAACAACAAAAAGCCTTCACTCTTTTGGGCTTGATTCCCTGGTGAGTTTTAAAGTTATCTGGCTGTGCTTTTGTTTAGCTGGAACTACCTGCCTTGCTAAGCTCTTTTCTGGAGTTCCTCCAGTGGAAATCAGTGTTATGAAGCAAGACAGGAGAGTTGCTTTCAACTTGTCATCTTGTACACTTGTCTGTGCCTGAAAGCCTCTGAATCAGATTTCTTCCTTTCTCCTTTGTTCTTTGCACTGGAGTTTTCTCATCTTCTTTTTTAAAGCCTTAATGATCCCAGGCAGGAGCCTGTTGGGTGCTATGAATGAAGTGTTCTGGGTTTTTCTGGAGGTGGAGATATCACAACAGATGCAAGACTTCTTTCAAACTATCTAAATTATGCACTGAAAGCAGTGTTCACTGTATAAAATATGCATTATACATGGATCTTGCCAAACTCATACTTTCTAGATTATTACATCCTCTTCTCAGAGATAGCATGTGACATAGCAACAATTTAAAATTTGACACTTAGACCACTTTCTAAGTTACTCTCTCCCTCTCCATTTCTTCCCTTTATATCCAAAGGCAGAGACAGGAAACCTTGAAATAGTAGCCTAAGATAACCACTTTCTAGGGAAGACTCCAGTAGAGACTGACTTGAAGGGTTCAGACAAGGCTGAATCACAGAAAGGTGAAAGCAGTCCATGATCCACAGTTCAAAAAGCCCATCGGCCCTTTCTTTCTAAGAATACATGAGGTTCATCTCTCAACCAATACAAGTGCATTTGCCTAACTCATAACATCTTTGTCTCTTTGTTAAAAGCATAAAGATACTAAAGAATTCCCCAGATATCAAAAGTACTGGGTCATTTGGACAGTAGGAAGCCTTTAGGTGTTATGGAGTGATAAAAACATTATTTAGCTTCTCTTAATACTCGGTTCTTTCTCTTTTCTTTCTGCTTTTCCTTTGCATTCTTTGTACAATTGCCATCTGGATTGCTTCAAGAATGTGGAAATAAGTAAATGAATGACCTGAGCATAACCGTGAAAAAATGTTTCATGCAAGATTTGGATTTTCAGATGAAATTGTTGCCTCCAAAAGTAAAGATCCCTTAAGGATCTGCCTTGCACAAGGCTTTCAGATTTAGGAGAGATTCACTTTCATCATAGAATCATTCAGGTTGGAAAGGACCCCAGGAGGTTTCTAGTCCAGGCCCCTGCTTGAAGCAAGACCAGATACAAAATCAGACCAGATTTCTTTATACATCTAGTACTTTCTGAGAGTTTATTTTTTCATGGTAGATGGTGGTGGTGGTGGTGTTCTAAAATATTGTACTCTATCTGTTTGGAATAGAATATTTCGCAGTTTCTTATGGACTCCCTTTACAACTTACATGTAATCTTTTGCAAATGCCCCGGGCATTTTTGGCTGTCAGGTGTGGCAGCTTGAAAGTTCAAACAGAACATCTCTGTTAATGCTGAGTGACAATAGGATTATCACTGTAATGGCCAAAGGATGCAGGGTAGCAATGCCTGTAGGTACAGGTAATGTCTACTTTTAATGTCTTACTAGACCAAGTGACACAGCAGAATAAAGGGGTCAAAATCTCTGGCTGAGTTCCTTTGTCATATTCACCTGAAGAGCTCAAAAGAAGAGAAATTTTAAACCAGCCTTAATATTTGGCGAATGGAAGACTGTAGACTGAAGGAGGAAGGGAAGTATCGTTCCCAGTGGAAAATTGCTTTGAAATCGTACATGGAAGATACTGGAAACTGTAGATTCCCTACAAGATTTGGGAATCTACAGATACACCTTTGACCTTTTAAATTCCTTCAACTCAAAGTAGCCCCATTGATTCTTACATAGAAAGATGAATACTGAAGCACAGTAAATTCAACAAGACAACTGACAACCTGAGAGGACTGGAAACAGCAAAGTGATGCCAGAGGAGAAATAAAATTGGGATAATCTGTGTTTCCCATTTTGTATTTACAGATTTTAATAAATGGAAGCTGTGTCGATTGTGAGAAAGAATGAGAAATTACATCAAATTATGCACAGTCAGATCAATCATATGTAAATACAAGAAGCTTTAAGTTGCAGTAACCCTACCTACCTTTTTGCAGATTATGCAGAGATCTACTTCCTTAAAGTTGAAAGCAAAGGTAAAACTATGAGAACAATGAGCAGTTTTAGCACTGAAGGTGCCTATTGTAAGCTACTAGAGAAGAACATGAAATTCATCACACTTTTCAGTTTTTGAGGTGGAAGAACATCTCTCTTGCTTGTGTGTTATATAGCATCCACTTTGAATGTAAGAGGGAATTACTGGATAAAGTTCTTTTTTCATTTAGGACCATTCTAGCATAGGAACTATCACAGAGGGCCATGACAATAATAATTGTCCTATCAAAGACTCATTCAACTGCAACATCCACCCAACCAACACTCAAGCAGACTTCTTGTGAAAATGCCTGCATCACCCATTACCACTGACTGTACTCACAGAGGGGTCTCGCCTTGGGGACAACAAGGACCAGCTGCTCCAGGGAGACAGCCAAGCCAGGAGCTGAGCATGAGTCAGTGCAAAGCCACAGTCCCAGTCCCACAGGAGCAGATAACGGGCGTTTGATAGCCCTTGACTTGGCAAGCAATGGACCAGGACCAGGATCCATCCAAGCGCTCCAGCCGGAAGCAGAAGGACACTAGGCCAGAAACAGGGCTGGGAAGAAGCTGCGACATGGCCCTGAAGTCCATCCATGTGGGTACACCCACAGTGCAACTTAGGCAGGGGCTGACATCTGACATGGGGCTAATCACATGTACGTGCACAGCTGAGCAAAGAGGGTCAAGTAGATCTTTATACCACAATAGTTAAATGCTCATTTTGTTACTGTAATACCAAACAGCTTTCATAAATATTCCTCAAATACTGAGCTTTCATCATAAGGTCACTTGCTTAATCCCACATAGGCAATGACAAACAGCAAGCTGTGTCTGACTCAACTGTTTCTCTCACACCCTCTCATTATGCGCATTTGAATAAAACTGCTCTGTACCCTGCTGAGTAACCTTTCCAAACCGCACTGCTGGTTGGGTAGGGCTCAAGGAAAGACAGAGCAATTCAGCCTTGGCGTGAACAGAAGCCAACTTTTAACTAGATTGAATTTCCACAGTAAGGCTAATAATTTTGGTGATAAAATGCAAATAATTACTGTTGTAATTGCTTTCTGGCATCCACAGGTGTGTTGGCTGCCTCTCAAGCTGAATAAAAGGACAAGGACTCCTGGTTTTAAAATCTCACAATGTTCCTGCCTTCTGCAAAGTTCATTGAAAACCAGTGGGAATAATTTTCATAGGTGCATAAGTCTCCTTATGAAAGGTCACAAACTTTACATTCACTCAGATGTCTGGAAAAATTTACTCAAGGTTAAGATTAAGTGACCAGGCAAAGAACTTGGTCTCTGTGAATGAGCTGGAATTTAATGCAGCCTTCCTGTGTCCCATAAAAACATGACCAAGACTTACTGGTTCAGAGCAAACATCCACCTAGCCTGAAAGTGTCCATAAATAGATACCTAAGGAATTGTGAAAGCGGGAGAAATCTGTGTAATATTTCTTCCTGCTGCCTTAGCCTACATCCACCAATTTCAGACCAATGGATTTCCTCTGCCTGCCCTGGTTTGTCTGTTCAGTAACAGGGATCTCACTTGTGGAAATAATGTTTTCCTCTTGAGATAAATGTTTACCTGATATATCCTTTCATTTCCTTTGCTCTTTTGGCTTCCACCAAACACTGAGCTGATAAGGGAAAAGGTGCTATTTCCCAAGGCCTCAGTCCTGAGGAGTTCTGGTCTGTTTAGAAGCAGCATTTTATGTGTGAATTGTTTGCCATCCTGTGCATCTCTTTACATTCATCTCTATCACACTTCATCTGGTCTCTTATGGCCTTGGCAATCATTTTCCTAAGGTCCTTCCTGGTGCCATGTATCTCTCTTTGTACCACTCTGAACAGCTCTACATCACCAGCAAACCCTTCCCATTCTCTGACCTCCCTGACCTTATGAATATGTGATGGAGTTTGTCCAGAGGGCTTTGGGGCTGAGAACTTCTTAGGTGCTTCTTTTACCACTCATTCGCATTCTCCCTGCATGCAGGACTATCTTTTCTTTCAAGCATGCTCCCTGCATAAAACACATGCAGAATCTAAAACCAGAAATTTCTTTTCAGTATTTATTGGCTTTTCTTTTCCCCAGATGGACGGGCATCTTGGTTTCTCCATGATTATTTATAAATATGGCATCCACTTTGCCCAGAAGGCAAATGGCATTACCTTCCCAAACAGTGAGGGTTTTGTATCTTCAGCATGAGTACATTTCTGTACATTCTCAAATAAGTGTGTAAGGAAATAATGAAATCAATATTTAATGTGAATGCATTTGACTCCAGTTTCAGAAGGCAGCAGTCTTTCAGTAATTGTTATACTCTCAAATGTGGCTAAAGGCAGAAATATAAGAGAAGAACTGAACTACCAATTCAATATTTTTCCTGTCCCATGATATTTTGTTTATTTTCACTTCATAAACAAAAGAGTGACTACAGGGACTAAATACACAGGCTTTCCCTTTATGAAGCTTTAAAATAATTGACAAATAAAGCACGAAATTGCTTTTCTTGTATTAACTACATTTTTAATTTTTAGAAAAGTGAACAGATCAAGGGTCAAATTAACTTATAATTTACCAGTGCATGATTAGAACCAAAACAAGTGTCCATTGTGCTGTATATTCCTCTTTGTGACCACTGCTGAGCTGCACGAAGAATGCAGTTTTTCTCCAGGCAGACAAAACCAAGACAAATTAACTTTCTTAAAAATTCAATAAATCCTAGAGCCTGGCAAACATTACTGATCTCCTTATGCTCAGCAGTGCTACTTAAGAAGGGAGACACCACTGTAATGGATTTTTTCAAAGAAAGACTGAAGTTAGTTCAACAAAGATAAAACAATTTGGGATTAATTAGCTGAGTCACGAAAATAAATATTAAATAATGAGCCACTACAAAATATGTCTTATATGGTTAATATTCACACAGGTTTCATGCAAAGAGTATACAATTTAATATATTATTAAAATAATTTTTACTCATTACCTCACAAAGTTGGACCTTCTGGATTAAGATTTGAACTACACTAGCAGCCATCATGTCCAGATTGCAAATGCTCTCCAAATGTCTCCAACTTCTGAAGTCAGAAACTTCTACCATGTTTTGGCTAACCCTAATTTAGTACTTTTAAAGCACATATAAGATAAAAGTTTGGAAGCTGTCACACTTCATCAGACAGCAAAGAAAAGCCGTTCCAAAATGAAGAGGGCAGTGGCCCGGCCCAAAGACTGGAAACATATAAGCTGAAGACCAAGATTTCAATGTGATCAGTTCCTTGAATGGGGACAGTGTTGCAAAGCTTTCGTAAGAATGGTTTCCCACAGTGTATGGTAATGCTTTTATTTAGGAATGACACTGAACATCATCTCTACTGAAATATGAGACCCTGTCTCAGAAATATCACAGTGAATCTTTGAAGAAAGAAACTTTATGAGAGTGTTATATTCAAATCGTATAATGGGTAAATTTTATTCTCTCAAGGCATAAATTTTAAGGGTAAATTTTATTCTTTCAATGTTTCACTGCTAGCACCTTTATTTTACTTAGATACATAAATACATATTTTATCCTAAAGATATACTTTGCATTTAGCTAGGTGATGATGAAATATAATTCATGTGGATGTAATTACATACATTATATTATGGCCTTAGATTTTTGTATCCTCAAGCATCCTCAGATGCTCATGTCTACCCATAAGAAGATAATCTTCAATCATTATGGTTTTCGACCATTATGTCTTTACTCCCTCAGTTAAACAGGCTGAGGGCACCTCCCTGTGGTGAGAGCACCTCCTGAGTAACCAGGGGAGTGGGTTTGGGGAAACCCAGCAGCAGTGTGTCCCTCCACATCTGCTGGGTCACCTGAGGCAGATGATGCTACATCATTTGGGATCCCGTACCAGCACTGCCAATCGCAAAGAATTGGTGTGAGCTTCCTTCACATGAATTGTGTTAAATATGGAGATGCCATGATCAGTAAGTATTTCTGATCTGAGTCAGATGAATCTGCCCTGTAAAGTGTCTGAAACAGCAGTTGTGGCTTAAAAAGTCATTCTGAGACTAAGCAGGCACTGGAAAAAAAGGCAAGTAACCCTTCAGTCATGGCACTAAGCTTTCCCTGAAGAAATGTGAGATGCAGGTGCTGTTTGGGGTGGCAGATCTCTCACACGACTTGTACTTTCTTCCCAAAAGGTCACTCCCTGTAGGGCCGAGGTGAGGGGGCTTTGACAGGCTGATGTGTGGCTCAGCAGTGCTGCTCAGGTGGAACCTGTGTCCCCACTCTCATTTCCCCAAGCTCTGAGGCAGCAGACGGAGGGTGGGCACCCTGCTGTGCTGAGGGACTGACCCCTCACTGCTCGAGCCAGTCTCTGGGGCTTAGCACAGAAATTGGAAGTATTCAGTGGCGTGTACATATTGAGGTGAGTTCAGAGTACCTAGAAACAGTTCAGCCTATAGTGCAAAACTCAGTTTGCTCTGATTCCCTTGCCTTTGTGGCTGCAGTTAATAATTTCCAGGTTTCCCTATATGGTGCCACTGTCTAATATAATCCAGAAAATAATTAAGTGCATCAGAAGTCCTTCAGTTCCCTCTTGGGTTAGCTTTTCCTTCCATAACGTGGCTGTTAAAAACTCCCTTTTTGTGTATTTCTTTAGTAAATATTAGAACAAAGCCCTGCATTGTCCCATCACAGGTTTTTCCTGCAAGCACCATAGTTCTGCAAGGAGCAACACTGGAGGTGGACCAACGAGCTAACTGAAATTGATAAAATGATCTAAGGCAATTACCAATGTATGTAGCAAATTGATCATTTCTTTGGAAGTTATTTTTCCCACAAATTATGTAAGTAACTTCTGTCTAATACAAGTGAAAAATGCATAAAACGTATACTTGTATACTTTCTTTTGACTCTGTCATTTTACAAATTTGTATATGGTCACAGCAATGCTGTGGTCAGTTTCTCCCATTCTATCACTTAAAAATATTTCTATGTATGCATGCACAAGAAAAGGAATAAATCAAGACATGTCTGCACAAGAATTTAGGATAGGAGATGTTTTAAAAGATACAAAAGCCCCAAAGGATTTTTGGAGCTTGAGGACAAAAATTCTCGAGGAAGGCTATTCTATTTGATAGTTGGTTTTTTGTTTTAAAAATTTACTGGCTAAATTGATACTTTAGGGCCTGGATGTTAAAATCCAGTACACTACAAGTGGGTTATTGCTGCTTATCATCACTTGCTTTATTAGTGGTTACAAAGTCCTTTAAAACCCGCAGAGGACTCCTGGGGAATAAACAAGCAGATGTGGTTCTGTATTGGAAAAGCTGTAGAAACTAAAATACGTATTTGCTACAGAGCTGCAGGTGAACCTGAGGCAAAAGTATCTGGGGCATCCGACACCTCTTAGGGTGGATCTGCAGCCTGGCAGACCATCATTTTGGTTTAGTTTTGACCTATTTTCTCTTTTTTAAAATTTCTATTTCAGTTGGCTTAGTCTTATGTCTGGGATTACAAGGTTCAGGAAGAGAAGTCACCTGTACTTGCCTCAACTATATTTGAAGGAAAATCTCTGCAGCTCTAAAGGAGAAAGACTGCAAGGAGTTAATGCCTTTGGGACCAATGGATTAATGGATTTCAAATTAAGGTCTAGGGGAAACTGGAAAAAAAGGTGGAGTAGCATCCAGCAAATAGGTGTGATAAACTGATTCCTGGAGGTGAGTTTTCTCTTCCCTGTTTCTGGCTGTCTTGGAGCAGTAAGGGCAGGCTGCTCCTCAGGGAAGGGGAACTGGGGGTCCAGGGTGATCCAGGGCTGGCCACGGTTTTGCCAAGGGTCAGCAGAAATGCCCAAAGCAGCCTTATCTCCTTTATAGTAAAGCTTGTGGTAAACCCAGGAACCATGGTTAGATGACAGGGAGGCAGATGACATTCCCCTCACAAGTTCCTATGGCTTCTTAGTGCTTCAATCACACAATTCAAATGCACAATGCAATTGTGTAAAATATGCACATCTGAAGTCTATTGACCAAATTTTTTATTTGTGTGAAATATTACTTCTTTCTGTGTTCATTGGAACCACAACAGGTTATGGAGATCTGATTTACTGGTTTCAGGCTCTACTGCAGCTGCAAAGAGCTGTACAGTATAAAGGCTGGTTTTTAAAAAAAGAAGAGCTATCACCCCTGCAAAAACCCCCAGAACTTCTAGAAAACATGTTTAAGCAAAGCTTTATTCATCTCTTTCTATCCAAAAAGTAGATTGCTAAATAAAATGAGATGTCAGGAAAGTCAACAAAAGGTTTTACCCGAAGTGATTTGATGGAATTTTGACTGAATGGTGCCCTCTGGGACTTTCATTCTGAAATATAATAAAGAGACTCTCTAAAGTAAGACAGTTTTAGAAATCTGGATGGAGAGAAAATGTGGAGCTCTATAGATTACAGAACAGCATCTCCCACAATCAGCCCAGCACCACTGGTCCAGACATTTATTATTCTGCTTTTATCGGAAAGAAACAGCATCTTGCAGCAGTGCAAATAGGTCCAGTGTAATGCAGAAGATAATATTTCTAAGGTGCACAATCAATGCTTTAATGTGCACTTTTAATTTCGGACAGATATCTTTCAGAGATAGAGAGCCCAGGTGTCTCTCTTGATTATGCCAGTCCTCTATCCTATCTGAATATCTTTCTAGACAGCTTTACAGACCATTTACAGAGTGCGTACATTACTTGAGACCGCATCAACAGTAAAGAATCCAACTATGTGAACTGAAAAATGAGATTTTTCCATTATATATGCAGTGAGACTGAGACAGTGCTGCACTGTAAAGGGCTTGAGTGAAACCTGACCATTGCTAAAGGAATTAAATCCCAATTTGAGGGAGAGGTGTGGTTGCTGTGCCTCAGGACCTCATCACAATGGAGCAGAAAGGTACAGCGCTGGCAGCCACAGAGCACCAGGCTGGGGTGTGCAGATCTAGAGTACAAAACCGTGGCTTTTCCCTCAGTATTTCTGGTTTCACCATAGTTCCCAGCTGTGGGAAGTGAAAACAGTCATCAAGAGATAAGCCTGAAAACGAGACTCTGGGTTGTACATGCACCTTTTCCCTTCACACATACACTTGCAGAAGGCAGTGAAATAAATTTTGTCAAGTTATAAATGGAGACTGAAAATAGCCTTACTCGAGTCAGAGAAGGGAGCAGGCCTACCAAGAAGCTGTGGAGAAGGTTGTCTGTGGGAGAGGAATGTCACAGTAGGGAGGGATGCTCCGGCAGGCAAGTGTCTGAAGTGGTGCAGTTCCGCAGGGCTCGGGATGGGGGCCGGCACTGTCTGACATCCTTGGCACTGTCTGACATCCTTGTCAGCAACACGGACAGTAGGATCGAGGGCACACTGAGCAAGTCTGCCAATGCCACCAAGCTGTGAGGTGCAGTCACACGCTGGAGGGAGGGGATGCCCTCGGGAGGGACCTGGACAGCCTCAGAGGTGGCCCTGTGCAAACCTTACGAAGTTCAACAAGGCCAAGTGCAAGGTGCTGCAGCTGGGTTGGGCAATCCCAAGCACAAGTACAGGCTGCTGGTACATGTCACCTGTACCTGGAAGGTTCGTGTTTGCAGCTCCACCTATTTTTCATGCCAAATCACCACATCCTAATTTTATGTCCTTAATGGGGCAAGAAACTTGTGCTATGCCTTACCTGTGACACCACATCCCACCTTTCTGAGGAGCTTCTATGAATGGCTCAGGTCTATTTTTCTGCTATACAGGGATACAAGACTTTCACAGTTGGTGTTAGCAATATGTAGAATTTCAACAATTATTTTTCCTTCTACTTCTTTCTGTCCACTTTTCCTTTTTCATTTCCTGTGTGAGTGAGCATGGTTCCTATTGTGTGCTTTCCAGCTGTACAAATGAAATAATTAGTTGGTAAAGAGGTGAAGAAACCATTAGACATCATTTTTATCTTTCATGGAACCATGAAGATAAAACTATATGCGCCTTATTATCTGGTACTGTATTCACAGAATATACAATTGTAATTGCAGTGAACTATGGTTATTTCATGGAAAGGTTTCAGTGGAAATATTAATGGATTGAACAGTGTATTCAAAAAAGAAGGATAGAAATGTCATAGCATTAAAGATAATTTTTTTTTTCTGAGAGGAACTCATCTCTCTGAGCATGGTTCTGGAGACATTTTAATTAAGTCTATCAGGTTTTAATCCCTGCCCTTTATTTCACCTCTTTCAGACAGCACAAGGAGAATTGTAATTGCTTACGACTTCTAAGTCTAGAAGATCAAAAATGCAACATTTCTTATGGCAAAGAAAGCAAAAGATCATTTGGAGGAATAGCTATATATTCCTCTGCCATGAATTCTAAGAATTCTGCTGTTTTCTTTTAGGTAAATCTCCTTCTGGGAATGAATGGACTGAGTCTTGAGGAATGTATTATATGTAAAAAATTTGTGACTCTATGTTTTGCCTGTATTAAGCTTATTTTAACCAATCAGCTGGTGAGGAACCTTAAAATATTCCAATGAATGATTAGATGAAATAACATTTTTCAATTTCCTTTTTTGTTTTTCCTATTTCTTGCCCCTTCTGTTCTTTTAAAGACAGGTATTTGTTATTATATTTAACAATGAAATTTGCAAGCTTAGAAAAATAATTCTTGAAAAAAATTTTGCTTCTTGTTTTCCCCTCCCCCAAATGTGTCTGTTTCTCTACAAAAGTGGGTCACATTACTTGATCAGTTCAGTGTCCAGAGAGTCATGCCATGACCCTTTCAGTCACATGTAGTCATCAAAGATCTCTTGCAGAGGTAATTTAGGTCCCTTCATTCTTCCTGTTGGAATATACATGATCTTTCTTCTAGACATGTGAACTCATCCTAGCCCTGGCTACTCCCCAGGTGAACCTCCAGACAAGTGGCTGTGAATTCTAATGCCTATACTCAAATGTGGGGTGGGTTACCACTGAAAAACTGCAGTGATTTATGTAGAAACTCTTAAATACTTGACTTTCTAACAGAACCTTCTTTCAATTACAGTGACTGCACTTCTGTCTGGTATTTACAAGTCTTAGAAATGTTAAAAGAATTGTGCCACATGTATAGATTTTGTATCATATCTGCCAAGGAATGTGCAAGTCCACCTACAGTTTCATTGCAATGCTTCTAATTTTTCACTTGCAGTGTTTTCTTCCTGTGATGCAATTACCTATGAAAAGACATTATGGCATTTCTGAATGCATACTTTACAAACTGATATATCTGTGCCATCACTGTCACCAATGCAATAGAAGCTGTGTTTGGAATTCAGTGGTGACTCAGAGCATGCCAGTGATTTTCAATTTCCCAACTAATGACTTGCTCAGTTACAAAATATTATCTGAAATTTGTCTTCTATGTTGGAGACACTTTTGTGCTTCCTGGATGAAATGAAAGTTCTAAATGGTGCTTTTCAACTGTAAGACAATAAATATCTGTTATGCAAACAGCAGTGTAGGTACAGTAATGTGCCACTGTGTTATCCACAGCCTGTGGCTGGGTTTGGCTCCACAAGAGAGTGCCTGGGACAGCCTCTGTCCCTTTTGCTCACACATGGTCTGTGAGTGGCAATGGGAATCACCCCTCACAGTGATAGGAGAGGGAATCCCAGGATATGCTGTATTGAACTCAAAATTGCATTCACCACTGAAGGAGTCAGAAGCAAGGTCAGAGAAAGAACTAGTACCAAGACTGAGAGGAGCATAGACAAAAAAAAATACCTTTTACATTCTGCTAAGAATAATTTGGGGATGATAACCTAATTTTGTGTGATAGCAAATACCTACTCTTATTTTCTCTCTGAGACTTCATTATAAGCATGAATGAGAAGATTTATTTTAAGGGCTTTTGATTGACTGAGCTGGGGGTGGGAGGAGGTGCAACCTGTTTTAGAGAGTGAGATGCAAAACCGATGCAGTTATTAATAAGCATTTGTGTTGCATAAGCTTGGAGCCGTGGCTGCTGGCCTGAAGGCCACTGTGTAAGGGGCCATACAAATGTGCAGGGACTGACAGCCTCTGCTTTGAAGAACTGACCTCAGAAATTAGGTGTCCTCTTCTCTTTTTTTCTCTGCTTTGGGCTGAAGTTGCCCAGTTGGGCAGCCTTCCCTGTGATTCTATGCTTCTAACCTTACTGTGGCCAGCTTACAGGGCCCACACGCAAGGATTTGTACAGCTGTAAGGTCTCTTGGGATTTCACAGAATGGTAGAGCATGCCCACATGAAGTGTGGGGGCCCTGCCAGAGCAGGGACTGTACTTTTATGGTTGCTTGCCCCAATTTAGTTTCAGAGCAGCCCATTGTGGTCTCTTGGCTTTGGGGGTAGAGCTTGATTTGTGCAAGGCAAGATTTGTGCAAGACCTGCTGCACAGATCCTCCCAGCACGTGGAGGACCAGCACTCCCGGCAGAAGCACCTTTGGCAGAAGACAGTGTGCTGTGGTCCCTCTGGAGGGGATGTGCAGAGCAGAGGACTTCTGCTCCCTCCCTGGGCATCACAGCTGCTGCAGCCTAGCTGTGTCTAAGATGCATCAACAGCTGAGAATGATTTTTTAAAGCTGGGCTCCTGTGAAACTGCTGGGAAAAAGAGACTCTAAAATGAGCTGGTTAACCTTTGCTCACACTCCTTTGTAGCCTTATATCTGTAGAAATAAGTCCTAGGGACACAAGTACATTGTGACATACAAACTCACCCTCACAGCTCAGTGAGTCTATTCTTCCACTGCAATGCAGCACTGTGAAGTCAGGATATATTTCTCATTCTAAAAGCAATGCTCTTCTTTGTTGAAGCACCTTTTTCTGAAGCACCTGCTCTCTCTTCTTTCCTTGCTTTTCTTTTTAATTGACTGTCTTCTGACAGTCAGAAACAAATTAATGCCATTTCAGTTCAAACAAACAATCAAACAAACCCACCCCTTACACCAATATGTAGCTGGCTGAGGTGAATTACTTGCCACCTATAACGAGCAGTTTCTATTTTTCCAGTGTGATGAAACAGACTCTAAAGTCGTGCTCTGGGTATTTTAATATTTTTTTAGCTTAATATGTCTTGAGGACATTAAACAGAAGAGTATCTGAAAGTAAAAAATCCAATGTCAGTCACAGATAGAAGGGCATGATTTGTCTCAAATTAATCCCCTTAATCTTTGACAGGTTTATTCCTATAGGTAAGTTTTTCTCATTTCCATTTATGATGCTGAAACATAAGTTGATACTATCTTAGCACACAATCCACGAGGAGGTATCTTCCTTTATCTCAGTCACAGTACACTCTGAAGTTAAAAATGTGAAAAAGTGGAAGACAATGCATGAGAAGTGGCGAGTGGTATCCCTGGAAGTCATTTGAAGAGTTCACACTGGAGTGTTTGGGCAGGACTGAGGTGCTCTGTGGCTCACCCCTGAGCCTGGCTGAGAGTGTGGCTGTGCCAGGCTGGCAGGGAGGCCGAGCAGTGTGACCCTGGCTGTGGGTGCCAGGGGCAAAGGGGCTGCAGCCACCACCCCTTCCCCCAAAGGCTGACATCAGGTTCCTGTTCTGACCTCAGAGAGGAGGAGGGCTTGAAGAGGAAGTTTTCATTACGCCCTTCTGTTGGTAATGGTAGTGTTTCATTTTCTCAATGTGATCTCATTTTTTGAAATCACTTTTATATTCTTTCTGATTTCTCTTTCACTATCATTTCCTTATTTGGTAGTGTTAATTTCTCCTTTTTAATTTTGCTTCCTCTCCTCCATCTCAAGATTTCCTCTAATTCTCTCTGTCTTTTCATATCCCTCTTCTAGTTCAGTTTTTATTCTCTTTCCCAAGCTCTCTTCCCTCTGCATCTTGGTCTCTGCCTCCTTACTGAAGGCTGGGTATGGTGCTCCTTGCATGCATGATATTGCTGCGACAGCTTTGGGAATCCTCCTCCTCCATGCAGTCCCTTTGCTGTCTTCCCAGTTTCTCCAGTTACTGGCAGGTCAGACAGACGAGGGACTCTATAATCACATAAGCTACCTCTTTCAACTAAGCTCACACTTTAAAAAGCAAAAAAAGAAGAAATAAGTTGAGCTGCGAAATGGAAGTTTTGTAACTTCCCTGAATTAAATGCTTGTCTGTGCAACAATATTCTAAAGTAGATTGGTAGGGAAAAAAATAGGAATGAAGAAGCAAGTTATATTTCCTCTGAGAAATTCTGGCCTCCATATTTCATTGTTTGAAACCTTTTGAGCCTAAATTTCCTTCATGTGTTTCTCCTCAATACATAGAATATGCCGGTGACTGTAAGGCTGAGGAGGAAATGTTATGTCCTGAAGGAATCTCTGCACAGCTTAGCTCAGGTTTTGTGTCTCCCCGTATCTTTCTACAGCTCACAGAGAATGTCAAGGGCAGCAATCAATGCTCTGAACCATTGCCCAGGTGAGGAGAGAGAACATGATCTGAATCACTCCCATGATGCTTCTACTTCCATAAAGTTAATGCAAAATTTTCAGAGATAAATATGGCAGGTAAATTGTTGCTGCTTCTAATCTCTGATATTGCTTGGGTTGCCACTGCAAAAATTGGATAACCTTTTCTTTTAACTGCCTGGTTGTGGATGATTGGCCAGTTCCCATCTTTCAATATCACAGCATGGCAGTGTTCCAGAATGCAGAAATTAGGCACTCAGTCCCCAGTGCCTCCCATTTCCTCTCTGGCAACAATTCAGATTCAGCGTTTGCCAGCACTCTACCAATGGCAGAAGAAAAATGTTAGAATCTAGGTTTTAAGTTGTTCCTTCTAAACCCCTGTGTCCTGTGGGGTTTTTTTTTCACAAAATTTTTATTTGTTAAGAAGAAATACCTCATAACTATGTGTGAATCTAAATATTTGTTTTGTTTGGAAAATCATCTTGATTGTTACTATTGGAGCCTTGTCCTTCTGAGCTTGGTTATATTCATGTATTTTCCCCTGTATTTTACTCACTAGACACAGAATGGTTAGTCACCCAAAATGTACCAGCTGTGGGTTAATTTTTTTCTTTGTTTCAGTTATCCGTTGTTCATCTCTTTGAATACACAACTGGAATGCTCTATGGTATTCAGGATATGGTACAGTTTTATGGCAGGAATAATTTTGTGTTGTTTGATTTTAGCATTCCTTTCACTTTGAAAACCTTTTTGCTGGCTTTTTCTTTTTATTTTTTTTAAATTGGACAGGTCTCTCCAGAAACTGCTTTTAAGTGTTCTGTTTTGGCACCTAAATTGGTAATTACTGTCCTGCTAGGTGCTTTCAGATGTTGTTTACTCAGTGCATTTACAAGTACTTTTACAGCCTTGAAATTCTTCTTCTTTCTGCTGATCTAACCTTCCCAGGGTGCTAAAAGGCCAATCAGGCCAGAATCCATGACCTATCAATCTAAATGGGAGAGACACCTCAAAACCCATGAAGACCTAGGCCCTTGTGACACCAGTTTTGTAAACCCCTTGGAGTGTGTGTAAGTGCAGTCAGCCCTGCAAACCCTCCTGATGGTGCGCTGGCAGATGCCATCTCAATCCTCAAACCCTGTTCTACTGCAGCTTTTAAAGGCAGAAATGGGGAGGAAGAAATTTTTTGTTGCACACTGGATTCAAAATCTCTTTGGCTTTCATGCATCAGCAGCTGTTGCAGCTGTCAAAGCCACAGTTCCAAGAGCTATCTCCACCACTGTAGGGGATAACTGGGGATCATGCAGCTGATCAGGATACTCCAAAAGGAAGAGAGATCTTCAGACACATTCTTTTAAAACTCCAGCAGTCATTAAAATTTTGGTCACATTATGCATGACATTGCAGGTGCTTGCAGATTCATACACCGGAATGCTTTCCCTTTCATGCTCTTCTCTCTCTCTGTGAGTGCCAATAATGTGAATACAATCATTTTCATGGACACTGAAAAACAGGCAATTATGGAATAAAAATACTTCTGCTTCTGCTGGCGGTGGGTTAAGTGACAGGAACATTAATTATGCTTGAATGCACAATAATATAATATTCAGGAAGTGAGAAAATCATCTGGGCATGAAAAAATTGGGCTTTTTTCTTCTTTATGATACTGTGAAATTGTTATGGACATGGGCCAAATCCACTTCTCAGTGATGCTGATGCAAATGAACAGAAACGACGTTTACTTGCAGTGAAGCGTTAGTTTGCATCAGTGTAACAGGAAGCTGGGTTTGCCACAGACCCCAACGGGAGGGTGATTTTGACCAGCTGTCTAATTGCATGTAAAGCAACTGGACAAATTGTCTTCCATATCTTTGAAATTTGAATTCAGGGCCAGAGCTGAACTGTGGTCTTATCTTACTGCTGAAAGAGCTGCACCAGGCTAGAGAGAGATGCAGGCTCTGAATATCTATGAATTGCAGGGCTTGAAGTCTGTAACCAAATGCCATGGTTTGAGTCTCCCTCAGTGGGAGGGAGAAGAAACTCTGCAATCCAACTAGGAAAACAGCATGAAACTCAAATATAGCCAAGCAGCCAATAACTATATCAAAGTGAGTTAGAGAGATGCTGATCAGAGAGTTCCACCTAAAAAGCGTACTTCAAACAGCTATTCATTTTTGTCTGATCCACATAGCTGTAGTAATTTTCTAAACCATCTTAGTTTATTAAAAAAATTGGACACTTGACAGTTTTTGAAGTGTGAATTGAAATGTACAGGGCAACTTTTATACCAATAAGTGGTCTGCTAAGACTGCAACTGTATCTGCCACCATGTTTTTACTGGGTGGCTTTTGAAAGTGCAGATAGGTGACCGCTGAATAGAAAAAGAGAAAAGCAAAAGTGCAATGTGGTGGGATGGTCAGAGCTGGTTTATTTTCTTGGGTGACATAAGTCACTTCAGTTTGGTGCAGGTACTGGAGTTCTTATGGGTGGTATGTGCATGAGATCAATTAATAAGAAATTATATATTATTATTAAGTAGAGGTATAAGTATAAAAGTTTTTGTGAAGTGGAATGGCCTGTGGAAGACTTCCCTATATAAAATGTTCCTTACAGTATCATTTAATTAGGGCTTTACACTGCATTCCTGACCTTGTCAGCTGAATGCCTCACTGAATCACTTCAGAATTACTAAAATGCCCATTGTTTCAGCAGTTGGCTGATCCAGGGAAAATGTAAATTTCAATTTCAATGCTGGTTTTTAGTACGCGTAATTTTAATCAGAACTGCTCCTAATTTCCAAGCTCAAAAACTGTGATCCTGAAGCCAGCTGGAGAAATGTAAGTTATTTTTGTAAGGTAAAGATTAGACAAAAAGAAAAACAGTGAAAAATCTTGTCTCATTCATTTAAAGCATGTCTTTTCTACTCCATTTTGTCCTGGTCCTATCTTTTTTGCTTTCTTTGGGATTATAATAGGACTGAAAATGAAACTAATTGGAACTGTTTGTGCAGGATGCTGGGAGTGCCTAGCTGGCTGATCCACCCACTTATTTATAAATGAAAACAAAAGGAACACAAGGTATTTTTCATTTTAAAAAGTTACCAGTTTTCAAAAATTAAATGTTTTCTCTATACAATGACATAGCCTCTGTTTTCAAATAGTTTTCTGTAAAAGCCCTTTCAAAAGGTCTGTATTCTCTAAGACCAAGATAATGCAAGCCTTTAGTAGCAAAGCTGTTGATTCTGGCTGAAAAAAACAATGCTTTAAAAAGCTTTCTAAAACTGGTTTTGTCATATAACCTTTGAAGAAGAGACAAAGATAAGATAGATGATATAAACCACAAAGAGGGAGAAATTAAGATGACAAAGCAAGCAAAAAAAAAATATCACTTGTCTAACTTGTTTTGGTGTCTTTGCTGAAAGTTTTAAATGGCCTGTCAATAATAAGTTTTTTTAAATTTTCCCCCCCCAAGATGTATATTTGAGTAAAATAATGCAGAAATACTGAATGGTGTAGCACTGAGATTGTGCTTGGTATCAGGTGAGATTAAATGACCCCTCTCTTTTTGCTTTCCAATTGCCTTTTCGTTTTTACATTTTTTAGTATGTGGAATAACCTCTTAAAACCTTGAATGAGGCAGTGTTTCAATCACACACCAGCTTGTCTATTGAAAGGTCAGTCTATCTAAATGTCAGCCAGCTCTTCCTTTTGTACTTATATTAAATTCAATGATTTATCTGGTGTGTTTCCCAGCAGATCTTTTGTTAGACAACCAGGTTCACAAAAAAGGCAGTGAGCTGAGGAGATGTTTAATAAATGGTAGATGAGGCTAGAGCATGATTTGGAAAAACAGTGCAATTTTCTTAACTCTAGGAGATTGAAATTGCACATTTTAGAGACTTCATTATTCCAGTTTTTGTATACCTTAGGTCAGTAAGCCCCAAGAGCACCACAGGGAGGTGCTGCTTCTTCAACTGGTTAATGAAGCACAGAGAAGGAGACCCCCAAACCCACTGAAATCAGAGCAGTCTTAAGGAGTTGTTTCCTTGGGACAAGTCTGCCTTTAGGAGACATCTCTGTCTGGGACTATCACCCATGGTTCCCTTTGTGGTCACTCTGTCTGTGTGAGTACCTGCCTTAAGGTGAGAGCAGCTGGATCTCTCAGGTGTACTGTTCCTAGAAACCACCAAGTCCCACTCACACCCTGCCCGAAGGATTGCCCTTCCTTTCCCAACAAACAAAAAGCCCCAAAAGAAGGGTAGGAATTTGTGCTTTTTGGGTCAATGCAGCAGCATGGTTTTGAAACACAACTGCAATTCCAAGTGTCCAGCACACAGAGAGCTGGCATTTGCCAACTGCTCAGCAACACTGAAGATACAATGAAAACTGGGTTGCAGAATTCCGTCACCCACATCTGGCACACGACAAAGGATTGCTTTTCTTAGAAATACCAAGGCATATACAGTATTTAACTGCATAAATTAAGGTCCTGTCCATTTAGGTACATGTATTATGCTCAGTTCTTGGCATGTAATGGAGCATCCTTCCAAAAGTAAGTGCTAAAAATCACATAATGGCTAACAGGGAAAAGTAAGTGCCTTTGAGGACCTCCAGAGGGAAATCCAATCTGCTGAAATTAAGGCATCTAAATTAGGTGTCTGGTTCCCAGCCTGTGTAAATAGCTGCCATATCCCTTCATTTTGGCAATATACCCAGCAGACAGTAAACAGCAAAGACTCTGCCTCAATTAAGTTGTTTCTGCGTTTACATACAGTGCAACTATACTACAGACTCTGTAGGGTGTCCTATCTTGTCTTCAGTTGCTGCTGGAGAAGAAGATGGATTTCCAATAGATCCAATATCTTATTTGCACTATCACATGGACGTCTCCTGTCCTGTCTTCAATGGCACTGCATACTGTGTGGGCAGTGGAAGCACTCCCCCAGAGTGGTTCATCTTGACTAAACTGGGATTTCTGCACAGTGGAGGTCTACCTCAGCACTAGTTATGGTCAGCTGTCTTTACAGCCCCTGAGGGAAGCTAGCATTAAAAGAGTGAAATTCATCCACCCATTTCAGAGGTCTACGTAAGAGTGCAATAAATGGCACTCTACAAGTGTCCTTTCTGTCCACTGAGTATAAAGGGAGTCTGAATTTAACAGCTGAAATATCTACAATTAGGTAAATTAATCCTATGCTCAGCTACTTATTCAAAAGCAAATCAATAATATAAAAACAACGGGCTTTTTTATCATGAATACCCTGGGTCAATCAGTCTCGACATTTTTCTCTGTAAGGAAATTGTGTATTGAAAAATCAACAAATCATGAGATGTTTAAGTATGCGGTTCAAATAATCTCATGCCTTTCTGGAGTCATTTTGTCCCACTTTGCAATAAGAAAACAGTTACAAATATGTTCCCATACTCCCACTTATTCCTTTTATGTACAATTGAAGTTTATTATTCTATATTTTCTCTCTTTTATCTTTCAGCATACATTTTCTTTGTAAGTATTAGAAATCCTAGGGTGGTAGGAAGGAATGAATTTAAGTAGTTGATCTGGAAGTTTTACCCAATTTCTCTGTGTTTCCCACTCTAAAGACCCTTTTTTCTTTGGTTTTAATAATTTGTGCTAAAAGACTTTAAATCTCTTTTGATTTTCAAAATCAAAATTTTGATTTTCAAATCTCATTTGAGAGATGTCCTATTGAATATTATCATTCCCAACAAAGAGACCATTGTAGGCTGTTTTGTTCTCACTCCTAAACAGGTGAACCCAAGAGCTTTCAGATAAAATATAAAGGATGATGAAATTATATTCAAACTGCGAAAGAAATGTAAGGTTGCAGGTAAATTTAACATCATAGCCACAGATTTGGTCAAAGGAGAGTTCCCATTTGACTCCTTTGATACAGCACACAAGGGTTCTTGTGCAGTCCTTCACTGTCAGAATTTATAGCTGATGTCAGTGAGCTGAGCTTGCTCTGGCTCTGCATGGCTCTGGTGGATTTTTCCCCTACTACTATCCCCATGGAACAATTGTTCTACAGTTTTACTGCTTTAAGGGGTAGGAAGTCTCTTCTGTATTCACTTTCAGTTTATTGAAAGAGTACTGAACCCAGATGTGTAATGCTCTGGTACCACAAAATGAAATTAGTATCCTGTCAGTTATGGTTTCGCCCATATTACCTGTGCTAGTCTCAGCCAGCAGCTGCTGCTGCCCCAAGAAGACTTTTTCATGTCTGACACTTAATAACAGTACTTCTCCAAATTAAACCAAAACCATCATGATTTGCAAGAATTTTCATTTGTAAATGCGTTAGTCATATTAGAAATTAAATGCAATTTCTTTGCAAGTGGAAGTTCCAAGCTATGCTGAGCAGTGTTCCACAGCTCAATACCAACTATAATGCATACTAAGACTGAGCCAGCGAATTTGCTTTGACCAAGCCTGTGCTGTGTGTAAACACAGGTCTTTATGTGCCCAGAGTTGGCAAACTAGCAGTTTTCATGCATGCTAAAGAAAGATTCGCTTAAAGAGATAATGTTACAGAATAATGAGTTGTTCCCACAAACCATCTGTTCTTCTCCTACGCTAAAAAAAAAATCTGAATCCAATTCCTTTGTTTTGATTAAAGGATTCTTTGCAAATTATTGTTTCTGAACTTCCAAAACAGAGAATGTTTTAATGAAACCCTGGATTGGAAGAAAAAGGTAATTCTTTCCTGTATACTGTTAATAAATGAATGTTAGTTATCTGTGGGCTGTTAACAGTTTTAGAACCCAAACCTCCATATTTTTGCTGTAAAACAGTGAAGCTAT
This sequence comes from Edolisoma coerulescens, assembly GCA_013397115.1. Lineage (NCBI taxonomy): Eukaryota > Metazoa > Chordata > Aves > Passeriformes > Campephagidae > Edolisoma > Edolisoma coerulescens. The sequence continues at coordinate 1,335,405 of VWZW01000904.1, read as the reverse complement.
TATATTCATCCTGACAGAGAGTTCAAGAGAAAGGGAGTAAGAAAATCCCATGGTACATGATCTGCCATTTGTGAGAAGCACTCCTTATAAAAAGATGCTTTTCTGATTTAGGAAAGGAACATGTTTTTAGAAGACACTTTTTTTTGGTGCCATACTTCACAAGCTATTTCAAAAAACCTACCTAATTTTGTCATCTGGGAAATGCTGCATGCAAAGCCTAAAGTTCATAAAAGGCAGCACCTAATCCTCCCTCGCTCTTCCGGCTGGTTGTTCTCTCTGCTCTCCTTCCTCAACAAAACCCCTCTGCTGCCAAAAGGTCCTTCAGTGCGTCATCAAAATGTGCCCCACCCTGGTGAGCAGGGGGTGTAAGAAGAAGGGTACCCCCACAGTGACACCTCTCCTGACCCCAGCCATGCCAAAACAAGTCTGAGTCTATCACAAGACAGGCACAGCACAGGCCTCTCTGATGCCTGGGGTCTGATTTAAGACACAGCCTGAGCCAGACAACAAATGTGTGAACCCCATTTCCTTAGTACCCATCTTCCCTAACTCCACCATTTAATACCTCTATTAATGTCCATTTAATACCCAAGAGTATTAGCATATACAATAAAGAGAATACGCCTTGATTTGCGAGTTGGTCCTTCGAAGCCGTGTGCCTCAAGGCACTAAGGATGGCTAACAAGAAGAACCACTAAGCCAACAGGGTCCTTGCTAAGTCAGGTAAATCTCTGTACCCTTTACAGATTTATCTTTCCTCCCTGCTCACCCTTCACATCTTCCATGAGTTGAGACATGGGTGGGAAGGAGTTTTCCTCCTCTGCAGCATCTTTGTTCCTGCTGATGGTATTATTCCTTTATCATGTGCGTGGTAGAAACTGGACATACCTCAGGAAAAGGTGCAAGAGAAATCTCACAAGCTCCTGGGTATCTTGCATCTTGGCCTGTCTGCTAAGACCTGAACTGTGGCGGCACAGCCGGCCACTGGGATGCCCTCAGCAGTCTGCCGGGTCGGCTGCTTGGGGTGCACGAACCTGGGTAAAGGAAGCCCGGAGGTCTGAACTGCGGCACCCTCGCCGGAGCAGGAGCGGCACACAAAAACCAACAAGGACGGAGCTTCGTCACCCGAGGGAGCTTCCCCCAGGCTGGTGGTCAGGCACGCAGGCGGAGGTGAAGGAGGAGAGAGGTCTGCTGCATGAGTTCCAGTGCTTTACTCTTCTGAAGGGTCAGAGGCAGGGTCAGGGTCAGGAGACCAGGAACAAGGACAAGCACAATGGTTTTATACTGGGACAAAGGGAGGCGGGGTAAAGGGTTACAACCAATAGGGAAAGGGGACATGGGAGGAGTCAACAGGGAACAGCCAATGGGGAGTAAACAGAGGAGGGATTAATACAGACAACCAATGGGGTACTGAGGAAAGGAGAACATTCTAGAACACAATGCCTATGGAACAGGGGAAATACATAAACATAGGCTTATACATAAAACTAGGAGGGGAATACACAAACCAGTGGGGCTGCAGGGGGCTGTGGGAACTCGCCATAACTGAAAGGTGGATTTTAGGGGTTTCGCACTGCAACACTAAACAGTGAAAGATTGCACAACCTGCTCATTGGGTACCAGGATCTGTGAAGGAGAGGCATACTTTCATTTTTAAACAGTTACAACTGTTCCTGTCATAAAACCTAGCTGAAACAGTGATGCCCATTGAGCCCATTATGTGAAAAGTTTGTTCATCTGTTAGCTTGCAGATTAGCCCATTAAATTACTATAAATGCATGGGTTGATCTGAATTAGGTTAGAGGGTTTCAGAATAATAAGAATAATCACAGTCATGAATGAAGAAGAGATGATAGTTACTATTTCCCTACAGTTACGAGCTGGGTGCATTCAGTGCAGCAGACTATATTTTCCATCTCCGTAATGATGAGAATATTTGTCTGGATCCCATTGCCAAGGATTCCCTGGGACTCCCAGTGGCCCAAGCCACAAGGGACAACAACCCTGCTGAGAGCAAAGGAAGGTTTACAGTTATCAAATGCATGGGGTTTTTCTTATGTCTGTAGATGCTGTGATTGCTTATCACCCTCTGGGGGCCTTCCTTAGGGTCACAAAAGCAGCAAGGCTTTCTGTAGGAAATGCCTGCCTGCCCAGTACCGTCAGCGTTCTGAGAGGATTACAGGATCTTTCAAGTACAGACCAGTCATCAGTGTCAAATGCATGACAGAATCTCCTTCAATGTCCTGTTTCCTTTTAAGCTTTCTCCTCTGGCTAAAGTGTTTTTCAGGAGATGTGAGCTCCAGCATGTCTTTGGAGTGCTAACAAGTACATTGCTACTCTTTTCCTAATGTCCATTGTGGAAGAAATTCATAACACTGTTTTTCAGTTTCTCTTCAAGGCTGGCTCATGGATCTATCTTAAAATATCCATTACCCTGGAATTATTTATAATCACACAAAATTTAGCACTAGTAGAGCTTCTTAGCCTTTTTGTCATTGCACACTACCAAGGAAATCCCCTAAGGGTTACCTCAGCAACTCCCCATCTTGGCAGCCATGACCTCATGGCACTTTCCCAGGCTGGCCTACAAAATCAAAGGATAAAAATCTACAGGTTATCCAAGAAAAAGCACCAAGTTCTTAGGAGTTTTTTTTAATTCTGGGCCACAGATAGCTTCTCTCTCACAAGACAGGTAAAATCCGATCATGGATCTGTTCTGAAACCTTCAAGCTCAAGAAGTTCCATTCTTGGGAAAGAGGGCTACTGTAGAGGAAATCTGACAGACTTTATCAACAACTTCTATACCATGGACAGCAGATTAAACAGCTGCACCATACTTGCCTCAGCAAGACTTTCTTCCCCCATGAAACCAGTAGGAACAGTTAGTCCAGATGTGCAATGTAGAGCTCCTGTCCATGCTCTTAGTTACCAACCATGGACACCTCTACTTTAGACAACATCTGAACACATTTGGGTCACTGATAACATGGGGCTCAGAATCACCTGTTTGGTAAGCAAAGTCTGTCTCGGGTCCTAAACCCAGGGTCCTCATCAACCCAGGGGTCCTATTCACAGTAACACTTCAGGTTGGTTCTTCATGAACTGAATAGAAGAAGGATTTGTATTGGATGAGAAATTGCATTGTGCAAGTTCCCCGAGAGGCACAAATTTTAAAAACTGACCACCCAAATTAAACAGAGAGAGACTGGAAAACATCCACCTTTCTTGTAAAGTTAACTACCTTCTTTCAAGCTTCCAAAAATATACTACTGCTTATGTATGTTGCTGTCACTTGCCTGATTCTGGACTTTTTTGTTTCCATGCTAGATCATAAAGCTGCACATCCTCAGCTCTTTCTACATCATCCACATCCTTTTCTCTTGCTACCTCACCCAATGTACTCAAAAAAACAACATGCCAGGTTTTCCCATTAACAAAGCTGTCTTCTGAGTCCTGGTGAATGTAAACTAGGATAATCCCCACTGAAGCCAGCAGTGATATAGCAGTGTTATAGCAGTGAAACCAGTGCTGTGAAGATAAGTTCAGAGGAGAGACAAACAATAGGGGATCTGTTCTGAAACCTTTTTTTCATTGCTGAGAGATGAATACCAACATTTCATAAATGTCTCCTTTTGTTAAAGGCTTGATTGCAGTGCTGGGGAGAGTAGGCTTGGAACAAAACCTCTGGCAGTGCCTGTACTAATAAAACATTCAAGACTATGCTAATAAGGCAGACAAGGAGTCTGTTCCCCAGTCATGACAGCCAGTGGCACAAAACACCTTCAGATAACTCCCTTCTGTCCCAAGTGTGACCTCATCTATACTGCACAGAGGCACACACACACACACACACACACACACACATATATATGTGTGTGGGTGTGTGGTTGTGTATGTAACACTATCCCATATTATGCAGAAGTGTTAACTATGAGTGTGCTCTGGACACCAGAATAAACTGTTCTAGCAAGGGTGATGTCAAATAAACAATGTGAACAATCTTTTAAATGTTGAGGTTCTTAGTACATTGCTCCAACACTATTTAGTTTACAAGCTCAGCTGCAGCTTCAGAAAGCCTCTAAGTCAATCCCCTGCTCCAGGAAAGGATCAGCTCTACAACCTAAGGTATTCTCCCCAAAAAATGCTGTGTAACCTTTTCTTCACAAAAAAAGGCTGTATTGGAAACTCTACAGCTGCTCTAGGCAACCAAGTCCAATGCTCTGTACACACATCAATAAAATTTTTTCCTATGGTCCCACTGAAGTCTCCCACTCCCTCATCTTATGCTCATTATTACTCATCCTGTCCACTGAAAGCGCAGATCCAAATATAGACAACTTAGAGCACATATATGCCATGATTCTGGCCCATCACTTGCTTATATTTAAGTGTGGAAATATGATGAAGTAATTCAAATCCATCATGAAAGCACATTCTCTTACATGCCAAAGAGAAGGAGCAAGTACTCTGCCATTTAATAAAATCTAGTTCAAAATACCATCATTTAAACAAATCATCCTAAGATAAATAAACTGTGAATTAAAGCTCTCCACAGTTCCACCTAGAAAAAAAGATCCAGCACTAGAGTGCAGGAATGGTCTTTACTTCAGTGAAGTTCAAATAAAACTGGGAATGTTTGTTTTTGTGACTTTGCTCATTTATAAAGTGCCTGTTGCCATAGCAGCTAAATGCTAGTAACAAACTTGCATAAACAGAAATTCTTATAAAAAATGTGTTGTAGTAGTTAATGACTGATTTTATTCCTGTTCCTCAATTAAATTCACATGCCATAATCTGACACATGTGAGAACATTGGTCATTGGGGTTCCAAAGGCCATATATAGGGACATTTCCATTTTATTCTTGCAATTCGCCTGAATTTTTATATATATATATATATTGCTGTGGAAGTTTCCACTGTCATTTGCACTTTAATAGAATAAATATCTTTAAGAATGTTTTGGAAATTTGTTATCTGGATGTATAATGCACTCAGCTCTTGGGATGAAGGACTACGTACACTATCAGTACAGAATGACTGTAGTCTTGGCCTAATTTGGAAGTGGTGTGTTAGGGGATATAAAACATATACCAATGATCTAGAAGGTCTCCAGGCCAGCATGAGCTTAGGCAAGCAAAATGTCACAGAAATATGTCCCCTTTCAACAGCCCTGTGACGTCAGTCCTCTGAAACCGTACCCAAAGAGCAGAGTGGGCAGAAGCTGTTGCAGACAGGGCGTCTCTCACTCTCCACTCCTGTGTGCATTGAGAGCCCTTCTGAACTCCTTCCCAGCACCATCTCTTTCTGCCAGACCCAGACCTGCCCTGCTGCAGTGGTAGAAGCACAACCCTTCAGGGAAATAACCTCCCAGATAAGTTGCTCATCAGCACAGACAGTTCTGAAAGGAAAAGGAAACAGGAAATGGCAATTAATACATCATTAAAGCATTCAGGATGCTGTACATTGGACCGATTTGTTTGAATATTTTTTCCAGCAAAATGTCATATGGGATATATTTGTTGAATATAAAGGCCTTGCAGATTTCCTGTGGCAGTTTTTTTAGGAAGCTTCTGACAAAAACAGTGGAAAAAATGTCCCATCTGTTAAGATACCGGATGCATAGGTGGAATTGAGCAGAGGGCTGAAAGGCAATGCAGGCAAGGAGAGGAGTGCAGCAAGGCAGCAGACCCCAGGAGGCGCCAGGAGTATCTCTCAGTGTCTGACAGCATTTTCTCGGCAAAACAGGTGGTAAAAAGATTTGTGTCTTTTTCTGTCTGTGATGAAAACATAACATTCAGAGCAGCCTGGTTTGGCCAGGTTGCTTACACAGCTGCAGGGTACCAATTTGTGACAGTCAGCCACTTCTCACCTTCCACCAACACTCCAAGCCTGTGCTCTCAGCTGCGCTTCACAGCCCAGAAGAGCATCTTTTTAAGGATCCTGCTGCTGGGGCTAAAAGCCCATCTGTGAGTGGCAACGGGCTCACAGCTGGGTGTGGAGTAGGTCTGAAATGACAACACCAATATTTGCTCAACAGAGGGATTGCAAGGCAGCTAGTGGTCTCCTGCTGAGCCTGGTGGCACAGCTGTGCTCAAGAGGGATTCAGCTGCTCAGCAGTGTAGCTGCAACTTTCCTGGGGGACTCTGCTGAGGAAACATTCCTGGAAAGGTGAGGTTTCCTGATGGCCCCTGGCATCACTTCTCTGGCTGGTACTTTCTTTGTCGCTAATTTGTTCGAGGCATGTCAAACAGGAGAGTAAGGGTGTGTTAATTTTTGCACTATTTTGCATTATTTTGCATTGTGTTGACCTAGGCAGGCTGCACCATGGGGACACGAATCCTCAGCTTATCCTGGAGGTGCTTTAAAGAGCCAGTAGAGCACACAACCAGGTATTTTTGATCCTAATTTAACATATATATCCTTATAGACTGCAGTGTATTTATCCTGGCTGATAGCCAAGCCCCCACTCAGCTTCTCACTCACTCCCCACTGGCAGGAACCAGGAACAGGGAGAGAATTTGAAGAACAAAAGCCAAAAACTTGTGTGTTGAGATACTGGGTGAGTGTTAATAGTTTAATAGCAGAAACCAAGCTGCTTGCAGAAGCAAAGTGAGTGTAAAGCACTTTTAAGTGTAAGCACTGATCAGCATTAACCAAAACATCCTTGTGTTACCAACACTCTTTTAGTCAAAAATCCCAAACATGGCACTGTATGAAGTGCTGTGAAGAATGTTCACTGCATCCCAGCCAGACCCAGCACATATCCTTGCATATGTTTCTAGTATAAGTCCCTTTGCTTAGTCTCTCTACAGCTTCTTAGGGATTTTTTTTAACAGTAATGGTGCTAGTAGTGTTAGTTATGGCTTGTTAATTCAGCAGTTAGTATAGAATAGCTAATGCTTTTCCAACAAAAATACAGAACTTTTTTCTTGCAGAGAGCTAACCAGCAAGGGGCTGTCATTCCTCACAATAACCCAGCTGAAGACTTGTCCACCTCTGGCATTTTCCTCTGGTAGCCAGAATTGCAATCTATAGAAACATGTGGCTAGGAAGGGTTTTGGTTAGGAAGGGCAATGTCTGCAGTAGTGTCATGTATCAGCTGGGAGATCTGGAGTAAGGTCCACATCATAACTTTTAGAGACTCCACATAATTTGATGAGATGCACGTTGTTTGTTTCAAATGTAAGTGCAAATGCATTAGGTTTGACTCTGAATTACTCTGGCAGTAGTTTGGCAGAGGAAAGTTAGCTCATTTGTTGAACAGCAATGATTTATTCACTCTGAGGAGTTCACAGATATACATGAGTAATATATTCCAAGAAGAAGCAGTTTAAAATCACTTAATGCAAAATCCAGTCTTAGAGGCAGTCACTGATGGGTAAGGCTGATAGGTTTTTAATCTTTGTATATAGAAAAATTAGAACTTCATTTATTTTTTTGCCATCCCTCTAGTTACTCCAAATTCCTTTAATAAGGTTGCAGTATATACACAGCTGTTTTTAACTTCCTTGTGAAGATTATAGAGCAGATCCTCCTGGAAACTATTCCCAAGCAATGAAAGGCAAGAAGGTTTTGGAGAGGAGCAAGTATGGAAGTCCCAAAGCCATGCCTGACCAAACTGATCTGCTTCTGGCATGGGATGGATGTTTCAGCAGGTGAGGAACAGCAGCATAAGTTGTTTAGCAAGGCCTTTGACACACACCCACAGCATCCTGTCATCATAACTGGGGGCATAAGGGCTGGCTTAGTGGATGATAAGGTTGGTAGAAAATTGTCTGGAACTCCTGGTGTTGTGATCAGTAGGATAAAATCTACCTGAAGAATTCCTCAGGAACCAGTGGTGGGAGGCCATCCAATGTCCTTATTAATGATATGGAGTATGGGACAGAGTTCTCACCACCAAAGCTGGGATCAGGAGTCCTTTTCCATGCAATGATCTTGAAAGTATGTCGTGTCTTTGAGGGACACCTAGGAAAATATCCATGTCCTGAAATAAACTGAAACCTGGTGATTTTATCAAATTTTCTTTGGGCAACTGTAAGAGTCATAATATATTTGTGTCACTTTTATAGAACGGCTGGCTATGGTATATGTCTTCTGTCATCTGATGTAATTGTGGCTATGTGATTATAGAAGATCCTTTGAATCATTTACCATTTTTCCTAAAAAAATTTAGACAGAGGCATCTAGACTCAAAGCAGGGTCAACTTCTAAATCACATCAGATTATCTGCTATTACAGTTGTATGAAACTACCTTGATTTCTTTTTTGAACCGTTTTCTGCACTTTACTGTTTTCCTTACCGATGTAGCACTGGCGCACTGACCCTAAGTTCTTGCAAGGTAATGCATACAAGAAACAAGCTAGTAAAGCTTTTTCAATGTCCTGTCCTTCCAGGTGTCTGGCAGGCTGCAACACTTTAAAGCTGTAGTTCCCAGCTAGACGCAGCGTAAGTGGATGTTTGCACTTGCTAACTCCAGTTATATCGTCAAGCATTTCATGTGACTCTTGCTGTGACGGTGCACAGCTTTTTGTTGCACGCCTACATGTCACTGGAAGGGAAGATGCTCACAGTTCATGAGAAATCCTAGAGATAGTCAGTAGTGAAGAGAAATGGAAAACTCCTGTTGCTCTCAGAGCATCACACGGAGCTGAGCAAATGCTGGGCTGTGCTGGTGACCTCCGTTGTGCAGTGGGGTGCAGAGATGCCAGCCCAGTCCCTTGGCTCAGCCCGTTTGCACAAATGCTACTTCCACTTCTGGGCCTTTGGGGTCTTGCTTAGCTCTGATGCGGACATGGCCAGACCAACCTCAAGACATGACATCAAGTACTTTTAATTTCTCTCTGAAGGAATAAAGTTCACTACACACACCCCTAGGGTATCTAGGCACCCATACAACTATTGTGTGGTTTGAGAATATGTTAAAGTACTCTGAAATGCATTTGTTGGAGCACATCAAACTGGTGTCAGGAGTATCTGTTGGCTGCTCCCTGGCTAGCTGTGGAGCTGGCAGGTGCTGGTTAGTGAACTAAAGGTTCTGCAGATGTTGGATCCACCTGCCCAGGGCAGATTTCTGTATTCAGACTTAAAACATGTCATTGCTGTCAGCTTGAGACATCACTGCAGAGCCATCAGTGGTGCCATGGAGGGTGTCCAACTGGTCTGGGACAAATGACAGCTCTCAGACTGTTTCAGGGTGTGACAACAATACAGTATAACAGAAACAGAGGCATTAGTGTACCTTGCCTTAGCTGGATGTATTTGAATTACACCACAAACCCCTCCTAAACCTCCTAACAGGGTACTTCACACCCTACAGACTCAGCCAAGACAAGGAAAGGCAGCAGGTATCAAATGCAGGAACTGCCATCTGGCTACATTTCAGCACCATCACTGACAAGGCTGCTGAAACAAGCAAACAGCTACAAAAAATTAGTCTTCTTTATAGGGCTTTCCCAGTCAGTTTCTGGTCCACCCCATTTAAGTGGGTCACCTCAGATATATTTTTTCACATTCAAGCTGAGCACACTGTAACTGGCCATTGCATAATGCCAGGTCTCCTGGAGCTACTTGCAGCTGATGATTATTGCATTTCCCGCTGGTTTGAGTATCTGTGCTTATGATTAACTCTTTCTTTCACTTCTGGGTGGATGACAGACTCCAGCCTACCCTTGGGAGTAAGATAAGCCATTGCTTCGTGACCTGGATAATACATCTTAGCTGAATGGCAACAAAACCAAAATGAGGCACGAAGTGTGCGGCACTCTGGCACTTCTAAGTAGTGCAGAACACATTTCCTCAGCTGTGCAGCTGCCAGGACATCACCAAACCTTTCCTCTCTCTGAGTTAGCTTCTTACAGACGGCTGAGGCAAGCTCATGTTTCCAGCCCTTAGTGCTAAAGCGCTTTATGGCTCGAGGCTAAGGATGCGCAGAAAGCGTCTCACAGGCTCCTGCAGGCATGCAGATGGCTCTGCCTGTCTTTCTCCTCTGGTACAGCACTTTTATGATAAGGAGAAAGCTTGTCTGAGCAGAATCCAAAAAAAAAAAAAAAAAAAAAAAAAATCACTCTGAAACCCTTGAAGAAATTCTCTGCGGGCCAGAGGTACATCACAGACATTGTTGCCTTCAACTGTAACGGAAAAGTTCAATTTTTCAGCTGTCTTTTCTGCCTCAGAGACAACACTAATTTGCAATGTTGATTATTGCACTCTGGGAAAATCTTTAGGTAACACAGTGGGGAATATGACAGAAACTTTGTTATATAATGAAATATAAGCCTCTTGCAATCAAATATTTAATGTGCATTGAAAATATTGTATGTAATGGGGTTTTTTTTTAATATCTAGGTAATTTCATAAACAAAAGATCCTAAACCCTACATTTTTACTCTTACAGAAACTTCCTTACTTGGTTATTTATATATATAACTGCACATGGATATGTTATATGTATGTTTATTTTGATATCCCAAATGGATCACAAAACAGATAATTTGCAAGTATATAAATTCTTCCTGAATGCTTCTAAACCTTTCTTACCAAGAGTCTTATGCTTCCCCCTGAATTCTTCTAGCGCAGAAAGGCAAGCTGCATCTTCCTCTCACTGTTTTGCTCCCCTCCATAAAATCAAAGAAATCAAATGCCGTCGCATGAAAGTTGTTCAATTGTATTTTGGACCTCTGGAAAAAAATCTGAGCAATATAGACATGCAGACATGCAACTCTTATGGATTTGACTAATTAACTGGCTCACAGAAAAACTTATTTTTCAATCATCTTGCTATGAGATAGGCACGGGAGTGGAGGGCACTCTAAGTTACTGTGAGAAGAATTATCTTCACCCTGTATTTATATTAATTTCTGTGTTTACTTTATTATTTTGTTATTTATGAGCTCCTACATCAGTGTTTTTGCAGAGCTTCAGAAGAGGGTGGGGCAGAGCTTTAACAAGTTTTGTATCCTGAGCACCAGCCCTGAGCTATAACAAATTATAAAATGCTGTCAACTGCTTTGGAGTACTGAGCTGGAAGGGCTCCAGCCAGCAGTGCAGAGAAAGGCTTCTGATCCTCACCAGGGGAGACTCACAGTGAGTCTGGCTATTCTCTGCTGTTCTCTCTCTCTTTTCTTCTACTCCTGTCTGTTCATGGATCTTGAGACTAAGGCACTTCTACCATCTAAATGCATTATTTAAAAAACACCATTTCTTCAGGAGGAGAAAAATACCAGATTTCCTCTTGTGACTTCTAACTTTCTTCATGAGTGGATCAGAAATTCTTCACGGAAGATCCCTCAGAGAGGACAGCCAACAGACTGGTTGTTTTACCCCAACAGACTGTCTTGGGTTACTCCAAGTTTCCTTCTGAGTGGTGCAAAGCAAGCACAGGTGAAACTGAAACTGCAGGATCTTAATTTTAGTGCTCATCCTTTTATTTACCAGCAATATGGTTTCTCATACCCCTCTGTTATTGCTGATGATGGGTAGCTGTGCTGGGGCGTCTGCAGGGAGCACCCTTCCCCTGGAAGGCAGGGGTGGAAGGAGAGGCAGGTGCTCCAGGCTGCCTCCTGCTTAGAGCTGCTGTCTGTGGAGGGGCCAGGAACAGCTCGGGCAGGTGATGGGCATTGCTGTGCTCCTCTGTCATTGAGGTTGGAGAGAATTTGGAACTGGCTGAGTGAATGCCTCTGACAAATGCTCTAAGTAACTGCATCTCAAAAAAAGAAAAATCTGAAAATATTTTAGAGTTAATTCCTGTCTGGATGCTGTAACCTTGAATCTTCCTCTCTTATTTTACACTTCCATAAAAGTGCAGAAGCCAACAATGGCCCCAGCCTGAGTGGATGTACAGCTGAGATGGGATTCCCTCCAGCCCCTCTGAAACTCCAAGGAGGTGAAGCAAGACCCATGTTCATGTTAAAGCAGTAAGAGGCTGATGTAATCTCTCTTGGGACTTGGAGAATCCCAAATCCTGGTCCTTGCCCCCTCAAATAGCTTCTGTGTATGATTACTGCATTGATGTTTGCCCATGGGAGAGTGCCCTCTAGCAGACTGGGCTGTGAGTGTGTAAAACCAGGCTCTGCCTGAGCAGCTGGCTTTGTCACACCAGCACCTGTGATGGGAGAGGCTCAAAGCTGCTGTCCCTCCTCCAGGCTATGCACTGTGCTGAGAGATCAGGGTATATGACATTCCCTGTCTGAGAAGAAATCTGGATCCCAAGTGCTTCTCATCCCTGCTTCTGCTCCTTGCTGAAAAGCAGGTTCTAACCCCAGCTGGTGTTCAAGTAAGGCACCTGTGATATGTGCACAGGTGGATGCTGAGCTGGTGGGCTCTGCTCTGGCAGCCTGCAAGGCCCCACCACTCCACACTGTGTAGGAAGCTCCTTTGGATGCCAAGGGTTCCGGAATGTGAGAGAGGATGTCAGCAGCAATATGGCAGCTCTTTGGCTGTTGCAAGAAGAAAAGTCTTGTAGCATCTGAAGTATTTTGCTGTTTGTGGGTCAGTGTCTTGCAGTACTAACACAAGGAATCTTAAACTCTGCTTAGGTTGGAACAGACCTTTCAGATCATCAAGTCCAACCATTAACACAATACTGACAGGACACCATCAAACCATGTCCCTGAGTGTCACATCTGCACATCTTTTAAATACTTCCAGGATAGTGACTCTACCACTTCCCTGGGCAACCTGTTCCAATGCTTGATAACCCTTTCAGTTAAGAAATTTTTCCATACATCCAGTCTGAACCTCCTCTACCTCAACTTGAGGCTGTTTCCTCTTGTCCGGTTGCTTATGCCAAGGGTGCAGCTGTATCTTTGTGTGGCTGTGAACATGCTGCCTGTCCCCCATGATACAGACATTGCTGATTCCCCACCTGTATCCTACCTCACACCACTTTCCAGACCCTGGCTCTGGCCCACTGTGTTTCCTGGAGATAAATGTCATCCTTGAGGGTTTTCAGAAGCTGGAGAGTCAAATAGCTGATGGATTAAAAATGCTGAAGACATCCATCTTTTTTTTTCCTTCTATTTGAGTTAGCAGAGCAAAATCCACTACTGTTATGCGTTGTTGGCTTATGCAGTGTGGGATACATTCCCCTACACAATGTCAAAGTGTTTCTTGAGGAAACCTCAAGAAAACAGCTATATTCAATGGTTACGTATTAGCTCTTCAAAATAAGAAACACTGGTTTGTTTCTTTTTCATTTTATTAACCTTAAATAAATTGCTGTGAAAGCAAACAAATTGTGCAAAGATTGCTCTTGCCGATTTACCAGTGAGAGTGTTTCTAACTGCACAGTTGCATGTAAATCCAAAAAGAACTAGACAGTCTAGCCCCAGGCTGGGAGCTGGTTTATAGGCCCTTTTGAGATTTAATGGCTCTTGCTATTGCAACATTTAAACCATTTATGAGATAAATGACTGAGATAAAATCCAGGTATCACTGCTTTTTAGAGCTGTGGGGATACTTTTATGCCTAGAGAGCAGCTCCTTACAGATAGTTTGTGGAGGGCGTTTGTTTTTGAAAAATTGTGGTACCAGTCCCTCTGTCTCTGATCCCATTCACCCAAAAAGAGGCAATAAAAGTTTGGTGCTCTGAACAAAACTTTATTCTTAATTCATACCCTCTCTGTTGTGTGCTCTGACTTCTGAAACAGCTGGTTTTGAGGGTAGCATGGAGTACACAATTCATCAAACAGTTCCTCCCACCATACCCCCTGTAATAAAGGGAAAATGCTGCAATGGAAACTTTTTGTGTTGTTTCTTCTGGAAGAAATGGTATAACAAGATAACAGGTGATTTTGCCTCTTGCAATCTCTGCCTAAGATCAGAGCTATCTTTGAAGCCTGGCTTGGAGATATATTCCAGCACTGGAACAGGCAAGTGCTGTTCTCCTGTCTGCTTTCAAATATATGAGATTCAAACAGGGAAAAAAAATGCTTTATCACTTTTGTCAATGAAATTTCTACAGGAGAAAACCCAAGTCCAAGGTCTACGAATCTCATAGGATTTTGCATAATGGAATTTGCCTAGGCATGATATCTGGGACATGAAGGACTATAACTGAGACTAAGGGCTAAGTGCTGATCTGTGCTTTTTATTTAAACTATGCTCTGCTCCCTGTCCTGGGTTTGGTTGCTGATTCTCCTCACTTGTAAGACTGGTCATTGCCATTGGTTCAGCCACACCAGATAACTTCCTCCCAAAACTTTCCCATTCCTGGTCTCCAGAATAAAAAATATTATCCATGTGCCAAATGGAGAGGATGAGAAGACTTGGACTATGAGCCCATGGAAGCTGTCATTCAGATTTGCTCCTGGTCCTAAGGGGGAGGCAGGAATAAGTGTTCACCTTCCCCATGGGAAGTTTTATATCAAAAATGCATTAATATCTGTCATGGTGGTTTCCACTTCTGGCTGTCCATCTGGGCGTCATAGAAAAGACAAAATCCTTTTTAAGGAACCATTTAAGAGAGACAGCTCTGTTTGAAGAAAACAAAATGACAGCAACAGTTGTGTCTCAGCCTGATGCAGGTCTAGTTAGTGAGGCAGATACAGGCTGAAAGAGGAGGTGTAGAGCAGCCATGAAGGAGATGCTCTTAAAGCCTAGGGGTACTTTTCTCCTAAGCATACAGCAGCAGAACATGGTTATATTGAGGAGTGATAGCACTTTCTGCACGGTGGACAGGCTGTTCCTAGCAATAATGTGCTCTTAATGGGGAAGTATCTTCCATCAACCTGAAAGATGGATAGGTGGTTTTGAAGAAGAAAGAAAGAAGATGATTAATGGTGATTCAGCAAAACTATAAAAGGTTATTGAGCCGAGCAGAGTTACGGTCTTTGATCTGTGTCACTGAAAACTACTCTCTAGGGTGCTTCCTCAAGCAATTCACAGCAACCTCAATGCAGATGCCAATAACTGAGAGCAGAGAAAGGGTGCTTTCAACAGTGGCTGTCTGACTTCAACGAGACACATGTCTTTAAGTGATTTGGACACTTCTGAAAATAGTGTCTGTTTAAATGCAGGCATGCTGACACATGGTAATGGGGATGAGCTGATCCCTGCAATGTTTAAAATGGCATTCAGCCCAGCAGCTGTGTGCTCTGTCACTTGAGAGGGCATCCTCTTCCCTACAGTATTTTTGCAGTGTGCCCAAAAGGTCAGCAGCTTGGGATGGGTTTATAGTGGTGGTAGTAGAGGTGTTTTGGGCTTTTTATTTTTTTTTTTTCTGTATTCTTCCAAAATACTCTGCTAGAATCCCCATCTAGCTCGGACAAAATGTGCAGAGTTTCTGCAGTAGCTGCTGCTCTACCAGGATTATCTCTCCTGTGCTGTACTGTACTGAAGAGCTGTTAGTTAAAAGTGGAAATCACTCATGTTCTTTGGCTCTGAAATTTCATTTGATAAAGATCAAGAGACTTTGCTGATTAACTAAATAGGCCAATTATTCAAAGGTAGCATTCCTGAAATAAAGTATACCAGCTCTTTCATGTATAACCGGTACATTTCAAATGCCACTCATCCAGGGAGGCAGTGTTAGTGTTGGACCCACATTCTTGCCAAGAGGATGATGGGGGTTGAGGCTCTTCATGGGGTTTTGTGCAGTAGGATGGATGGGGTTCAAACTCTTACAAGCGCCTTTACTTACTTTGCTCACCTTTGAGAAAGATTTCCTTTAGAGAACAGGCAAACAATTAGAGCTAATACAGCTTCTGGATACAAGAAATTATCTGCTTCTGATGGTTATGAGCATTGCAAACTACTCATGGAAAATTCAGATTGGAAATAAAATTAGTGAGTATGCTGTGACTGTTTCTGAAACTGTTCCAAATGACCAGCATCCCTGTGTAGTTTCTTTCAGCCCAAGTTTTAAAGCATTTTGCAGACATTAATTACTTACACCTACCATGTGGCAGGACGAGAGAAGAGATGATGATGCAAGGAAAAGTAAGAACAGGATGAGACAAGTCTACATGATTGTTAGAAGACACCCTGGCTAGGCTGAGTCTGTCCCCAATGCTCTGTGGCCTTCTGTAAAACGATGCCAACTTCCAATTATTTTCTACTGGATTCCTCAAATGATACCCACTTCAATGGCACTATATACATGAGTGAGACAAGTACAGGAAATAGAGTGGTCAAAAGACATGTAATTAAGAACAATTTTCTCTTGAAAAATGTATCAACTCAGGGCCCACTTGTAGACAGTTATTTAGCAAATGTTTAAGTGCTTCTTCTAAATGGGAACTGCTGGTCTAAGTAGCCCTAATTGCTCTTCATTGCCCCGACCCAATTATATCATTACCTTTAAAGAGTCATTTACTACTACAGTGTCTTCTCACTTTTAAAAACCCCCATATATTAGTGAGTGAAGGGAGGGAAGGGAATATCTTCTTTACAAATTAACCATGGCCAGAGTCTCTGTACTGGATCTCTGGGAGCCAAAATGATGTCAAATAAGACTGTCAAACACTGGGGGAGCTGCTTCATCCTCCTGTCCAAAGCCAGAATAATGCCATGTACCTGGGGCATTGTCCTTGTCCAGTTTCTTCCCCATCTCTAGTAACACAGACCATACAAACCCCTTGTGCAGCCTGCTCCCATCCTGCATTAATTTCTCACTCTAGAAAGCTTTTAGCTGTTGAAAACCCTCTTGCTGTAGCTAGAGTCCATTAATTAAGTTTTCTACACTGAGCACAGTGAAGAACATGTTCCTTTCTGTGAGTGCTGATATCTGTCCCTGGGGCCACAGAGCAGTAGTGGGTTTCCTTTGATGGTAAAGCTGGCTGAGAGCAGTTCTGCTCTTCTTGCTGAGGGGTATTCCCTCTTCCCTTGCTCCTGCTGGCCCCTGCCTGCCTGAGGCTCTGCAGGGAGTTCAGCACAGTGCCTGAGAGCTTCTTCTCCACTCCTCTTACGGGGGCTTATCTAAAGATAACCTCAGACCTGGAGCCCAGCTCAGCCCTTGAGGTATTGATGCCAAACTGCTGTGGAGAGGGCAGGGGCTTCCCACCTGAGGAAAACACTGCAGTGTTGATGCCTTACTCCAGCTCTGTCAGTCTAGCTATGAACTCTTTGCAGCTGCATACTCCTTGAAGCACAGAGGCCAGAGCAGTACATGACTTGTCAGGTCCCATAACTCCTCAGTGCAGTGTTAATTTTTCCATATGTTGAAAGACAGCACACCTCTTCATCTTTCCTAGCATGGCCCTAGATGTCTCTTTTCTTCCATAAAAGTGATATAGACTGATTTGCATTCAATTTATCCTATTGTGTCTAAATATGTATATCTTGACTACATCCCTGTGTTCACCCTAAGTGCTCTAGAGTGTACAAAGAGTAGTTGTTCTTCTCATAACCTCTGTGCAATGGGTTTATTTCTTCCTGAAATGAAACCTGTACTCAGTGTCGCACTATAGGGAAAAAAAAGTCCTAAAGAAAGTCTGTTTGCTTTTTAACTGAGTCTCTTAAATGTTTAGATCTGTGTAAATATTCTACTGGAAACTGGAATCAATGCAGGGATTGTTTTTTTCTGGGGAAGGTTTTTTTGTTGTTTTATTTATTTTTGAGTTTAGGGGTTGGGGTTTTTTGGTTTTGTTTTTGTTTCTTTTTTTTTTAACGTGGGTACAGAATTTGACTTGTTGAAATGGTTAATTATAAGGTACATAATCCATTCATCATCATTCTCTGAAGTATGTTCCTGCTGACCTTGCTTCCAGACTTGTGAGGAGATGTGTGGAGATATGCTCAAAGCCTCTGGCACAGATGTCCTCCTGCCCTGCCCCCCAGAGTGAGGGTAATGATGAGATGTCACTGGCAGGATATATTGCTTCCCCAGGGTGGAAAGTGATGGACAAAAATGGTAACAGCATTTTTTGATCCAATATCAAGGTGCATATTTGGATGCTGGGATCTGGCTTATTGTTCTAATTTTAGTAACAGAGATATGAGCAGAGCTATTCATTCACCCTGATCAATTCACAGAAGCCAAGTATTTAAATAGATCTACTATTTTTTATACTCTTGTGTAAAGATCTCTCCTTGGTTCTTGGAAGATTAGAAATGAAATAAAGGACCTAATTTCACAGCAGTGTTTCCTCTACGAATTTATTCAGCAATTCCTGATCTTTCACAACTAGCCTACAGTGGTTTCCTTCTGTAAGTCCATTAACAATTTCTGATATATGTCATTATGAAACCTGAACTGTGCATGGCACATTTTGCATCCTGCCAAAAAACTGAAAACAAGCAAGAATTCAACAGAGAAGGTGACATCATTCATTAGGGGAAAACAGTCTGAATGAGTTTGATATCTTAAATCATTATAATTGTGAACCTCTTCAGTGAGACACTTCATATTTTGGCAGCTAATAACATTCAAATAGAGGCTCATAAAGAATTGTTGCCTATAAAACTGGCAAGCTTTAAGGATGAAAGTGAAGCAATGCAGAGAAAATGTCTCTTTTCCTCTTTGAGGAATAACAAGCTGATGGAAGACGGTGTCATAAACTTAATGTTTTGGGGTCAAGATGGAATATTTATATCATATAGAACATAACCTTTAATTGTATTCATTCAGGGAAGGTCTTAAATGTGTCATCACTTAGTAGACTATGACCATCTCAATTTAAAAAATGTGGAGAAAGTAATAGATCATGTCTCTTATCCATTCACAGGCATAAACTAATGAAGAAAATGTTGAAACCTGTGGGAAGGATCGGTGCTTATAATAATAAACACTAATCACTAATACCAGGGCAAAGTAATGCTTCCTGACCTGAATCAGTGAAATAAGATAAATTTATGAGGTACCTGTCAGTATAAGTTTTTTTTCTCTGCAAAATCTCCTGAGGCTGGCAGAAGATGAATAAAGCTGCTACGATGCTTCAGGAATTCATCCCCATGTCCATCTTGTTTGCCCATTCCCACGTCCCACAAAGGAAATGATAGTAGATAAAGTATCCCAGATTTCCCAGTTTTGTGTGTGAGTGCCCTTGGTTGTGCAGTTAGATGAGATCAGAGGTTGAAGTAGATGCTTTGATATCAGATATTGGCAAAGTGTGGGCTTACACCTACAACCTTCTTGCCCTTACCCAACCTTTATGAAAGACCTTTTTCCCGGAACTCATAGTTAGTTTGAGCCTTTTTTTCACTTTATTTTTCTTAGCTACATCAATTAGGTAAACTGAACTAAAAGTTTGTGTGAATAAGAGCTGAGAGATCCAACTAAGCGTCCCTTGTCACCGGCATCCTGGGTAGCTCTGAAGAAGGACAATTATTAGGATCAAGTCTGTGCTTCGAATTAGCCATAGGGTCCCAGACTACACCCTGTGCTGGCAGCCCAGCTACTCAGCACCCCAGCCAACCAGCCACCCCAACTCTGTGCATTCGCTTTGTCTGGGTAGAATGGACCACCTTGAGCCCCACTGAAGCAGGACAGCAAAAGCCATGTCTGATGTGAGAACTGAAGCAGTTTAGTACTGGAGGCCAAGCTGCTCCAGCATCTTAGATCCCTCAACTGCTCTTACAGCAGTGCCATGTGTGGTAAATCCTTTTCTTTCTCATCCTGAACAATCAAGTGGAGTTTTTATGACACTGAGTTTCTCAAGACTCTTAAGTCCTGTGGATGTTAGATAAAATGGGCTTAGAAATAAGCCTACTTCTCCCTTCTGAGAAGAGTTGGAGTGTTGTTGACTTGTGAGTGGGATCAGGAGTGGTAAGTGCTTAGTATCTGACAGAATTCAGCCCATCAGTGAAATCTGATTGAAAGAAGGGGGGGGGAAAGTGTTTGAGATTTGATCGGAACATGCAGTGCAGGGTCTTTACATCCTGCCTGGTCTTCTTTGTTTCTCTTGCATTTCTCTGACAACCTTGAACAATGTGCAGCAGGGGAGTAGGGTTGACTTTTGGAGGCTATCCAGAAAATTTCTGGGTATTTACAAAACTAAAGTTTAATTCTTAACTGCAGTACTTGGTATTCTTTTCCACAGCTACTGAATTTCTATGAAACAGTCATACTGGAAGTTTTTAGACCAGAAAGTAATACTTGTAAAGAATATAATATGAAAAACAATTCCCAGACTTTCTGTAATGATGCTGCTGCATGTGGGGTACTGGGAAAGCTTATTTTTTTGGGGAAGAAGAATGAAGCAGCTCTTCTCTTTTAAGCTTATTGGAAGTTGAGCAGTACAGTTTACTGTCATAATTACTTACATTTAAACTGTAGAAAGAAGAATTTTGTAAACATATTTGTGGAAAAACCTTTCAGATAGGAAATTTTACTCTCTTAGCAGTTGATTTTGGACTTGACTTTAGACAAGGTCAGTGGCCTGAATGCAGCCAAGTTTCAAGCTCTTGTATGTCTCCTGTGGCAAACAAGCACTTCTGTGAATATATTCATTTGTCTTCCAGAATCCCAAACAGACTGTTACATTGTTCTGGTTATGAGTAAAGCCACGCTTCTGTGAACTTGAAGTTACCAATATATAGAGGTACCCTCTAAAAATCTGCAGTGTGGGAACATATTTATTTTGTTAACCTTGGATGTCAGGTGGGAATTATTTGAATGCATGTTTGCAACTAAGTGTCTTAAGTGGGAATAAGATGATGTTTTTGCATGATTTGCCAGTGAAATTTCATTGTCAAACTGTCCTGCAGCAATAAGAAAACCTTTCAAAAATATTTAACTTTTGGTAATAACCTAACAGGAGTTTATTCTCCATTTGGATGCTTAAGCAAGGCTTACTTTGAGTAAGTTCTTGGAAGCCTGTTTATTATTAAACATGTTCATTCCCTTAACCAAACTTCCCATTTTTAGCTCCACCGTGAGTTGGACTTAACCCATCCACACCCTCTGCTGCCCTGTTGTTACCTGTTACCTCAAAGAAATGATTCCTTTAAAAACCTAAGGAGAGCTAATAAAGAGCAGAATGTCAAAAGGTGGGAATTGCAGGTTCTGGGAAGTAAAAGATGAGGAATAATGAAGGATTAAACTATAGCCAAGTCCTCTTTGACCATGCTGGTGGGACTTTTTGAGACTTGATGTATTGAGATGTTTTGAAAGAAAAGTGTTATGGGCTGACCCCAGACAGCAGGTAAGCACCCCCACAGCTGCTCGCTCGCTCCCCTTCCAGGTGGGATGGGGACCAAACAGGTGAGAAACTTTGTAGGTCAAGATTATGAAATTTTAATAAATAGAGGAGAGAGAAAAAATAAAACAAATTATGCAAAGGCATTTATTCGTCACCTCCTACAAGTAGACTCATGTACCAAGAAATGGCTTCCTTGCAAGACAAAACTCCACATTTTTTTTGCTGAGCACAGCATCACACAGCTTGGAGTATCTCTTCAGCTGGTTTGGGTCAGCTCTCCTGGTTGTGTTTTCTCTCAGCTTCTCACCTATTCCTGACCTATTCACTGGTGTGGTACAAAATGAGAAACAGAAGGCCTTGACCCTGTGCAAGAATTGTTCATCAATAGCCAAAATAATAGTGTGCCAGCACACATGGATTTTGGTCACAAATCCAAGGCACAGCACCATATGGGCTGTAATGAAAAAAGTTAAGTCCATCCCAGCCACAGCCACTGTAACAGCAAATTGAGGACTGCATACCTACCTGATAAAGAAACTTCGCTGAGCACGGTGGTGGCAGCTGGGTTGGGTTTTTTTTTATTTTCATCAGGAGGTAATTTCACATGAACTGAAGCAAGCTTGCTCATCGCCCATGCCTTGTAGAAGACAGTTTATACAGAACAGGTAGAAAAAATGGGGAAACTCCTATTTTTCTCTAGAAATTTCACCTTTTGATTTTTTTTTTTATTACTTTTTTTGGGAAGAAACTCTGATAGGCTTTCTCACATAGGTTACCCTAGATCTTTAAAATTTGTTTTTCTGGATTTAAACTCTATCCTACCTCATTTACACAAGTATGCCTTCAAAGTTCCCATGTGCTCCATATAAAGTTCTGGTGGGTTGGCAAGGTAAATAGAATTAACCATAGGGTCCATTTGAGCTTTCTGTGTGTTGGGGTAAGTGTGAATTTATAACATACTTTATTTTGGGAACAGGAATAAAGTCCCCATCTCATGGAAAGTTTGCATTCTTGTTGGTTGCTCTTTGTGGCTGCCTGCTCAGTGCAATGATGTGGTAAAAAATGATTGTATTTAGTGAAATTACAGTGCTGGCCTTCAGCCCTTTCTGTAAGCCTTGGTGCAAGGAGACTTCCAGATACTACTTCTTGCCAAGTAGTGATGAAATTAGTTCATAATGTGGTGCTCTAAAGCAGCTGACTCCACAAAGCCATTCGGCTGACCGTGCTAATGTAATAAAAACCATGAAAACTTGTCTGTATTTAAAAGTGAATTTCCAAAGCAGTTACCATTGAGGTAATTCATAGAATCATGGAATGGTTTGGGTTGAAAAGGGCCTTAAAGATCATTTACTTCAAATCCCCGGCCATGGGTAGGGACAGCTTTCCCTAGGCCAGGATGCTCAAAGCCCCATCCAACCTGGCCTTGAAACACTCCCGGGGATGGGGCACGCACAACTCTGATGTTGAGCACGTAACTGTCTTTTTGCCGTCTCCAAAATCTGAAGAAGCTCAACACCTCACTTCCTTCTGGTCTACTGAAACCTGACAGGATGCTCAGAGGAGCTAGAGGGTGTTGCTGACAGAGCTGTAAACTAGGTTGGAAAGGGGGAAAGGGACAAAACCAGGCTCACCAGTGATGAGCAATGGGATTGTGTGCCGAATCTCGAGGAAACGAGCTCTAATGGAACCCCTTAATCTGCTTCACAAGGTGTTGGCTACAACGTACCACACCTGAAATGTGCCCTGAACTAGAGGACCATGACTGCAAGAATGACTAAATCCCAGCAGACCCTGAAACTGTGTGGGATCTACTGCTTCGGCTGGATCCTTACAAATCTCTAGGGCCTGATTTGACTCATGCAAGAATCCTAGAAGAGCTAATTGATGTTATCACAAATCCTGTCTTGATTTTTGAGCAGTCTTGACAATCCAGAGAGGTCCTAGCTGATTGGAAGC
The DNA here is from genome assembly GCA_013397115.1 of Edolisoma coerulescens. NCBI lineage: Eukaryota > Metazoa > Chordata > Aves > Passeriformes > Campephagidae > Edolisoma > Edolisoma coerulescens. The sequence goes on along the minus strand of VWZW01000904.1, from coordinate 1,312,368 downwards.
TGGTGAACATTGTTCTGATTTTCAAGAAGGGCAAGGAAGAGGACTTCAGAAACTACAGGCCTGTCAGTCTCACTTCAGTGCCTGGGAAAGCTATGGGGAATATTCTGGGAGGTATTGAATAATACCTAGGTAACACAGTCATTGATCACAGCCAGCATGGTTTCATGAGAGGAAAGTCCTGTTTATCAAATTTGATTTCCCTTCATGACAAGGTGACCCACCTAGCTGATTGAGGGAAGACAGTTTATGTAATCTTTTTGGATTTCAGTAAAGGTTTTGATACTGTCTCCCACGGGATCCTTCTGGACAAAATATCCAGCATTCATCTGGATAAACACATCATGGGACGAGTAAGCAACTGGATCATGGGTCAGGCACGAAGGGCTTCATTGAATGGGGTGACATCAGACAGGTGAGCTGTCAATAGTGGAGTTCCACAGGGCTCCATCCTTGGCCTTGTGCTCTTCAACATCTTCATAAATTACCTGGATGAAGGACTGGCAGGGATACTGAACAAGTTCACAGATTATACAAAACTGGGAAGAGCTGTTGACTCCCTCGAATGCAGGGGAGCCCTGCAGAGAGACCTCAACAATCAGAGGACTGGGCAAACATAAACCAGATGAAGTTCAACAAAGGAAAGTGCCGGATTCTGCACCTGGGAGAGGGCAACTCAGGATGTATGGACAGACTGGGGAATGAGAGGCTAGAAAGCAGCTCCTTGGAAAGGGCCCTGGAGATCCTGGTCACCGGCAAGTTGAACATGAGCCAGCAGTGCCCTGGCAGCCAGGAGGGACAGCCCTGTCCTGGGGGGCATCAGGCACAGCATCACCAGCCGGGCAACGGAGGGGATTGTCCTGCTCTGCTCTGCACTGGGGTGGCCTCATGTGGGATTGGCCAGAAGTTGTGTCAGGGAAGGTTGAGGTTGGATATTAGAAAAAGATTCTTCCCCCAGAGGGTGTTTGGACACTGGAAGATGCTCCCCAGGGAAGTGGTCGCAGCACCAGCCTCACAGAGTTTAAGAAGCTTCTGAACAATGCTCTCAGGCACGTGGTGTGACCTGTTGGAAATGGTGCTGTGCAGGTCAGGGAGCTGGACTCAGTGATCCTTGTGGGTCCCTTCCAACACAGCACATTCTGTGATTCTGTGATAAAGTGTCTAAGCTCCACTACCATTAATGAAGATCTAGTAAAAGCAATCAATGAACGATTCACCTGACCAGCCACTACATACCTACTTTATGGTGAGCTGAATTGCTCTTCAGGCTCCAATGACTGTAATGGGAGTATAGGAGTCAAGTAACCCAAAAGTACCTAAATTTAAGTCATTGTTTCACGCTGATTCTTGTACTTGATATTCCCTAGTCAGCCAAGAGCATCAGACAATTTTAAAGAGCATTTTGTTTGACCCATTTTAGAAGTCTGCCTTAGGGGATGCATTAATTTCCATTTATCTAACAGGAAATTAAGTCAATAGCTTTAAGATAACTCTGAAGTTAAGCAATCCTGAAATTCTCCAGTTGATTCAATCCCCATATGGTTATGACCAGAACCTAAACCAAGATAACAGTTTGAATATATGTTATCTACTAGTTCAAAAAAGACCTGGAGAAAAAGCACCGTATGTATGTATAACTTCAGGCTCAATCAAGGGCAGAAAAGGTTTTCGTTTTTCTCCTATATCCATATGTAAAATTAATTCTGTTTTTCATAAAATACATAATCAGTGCTATGCTCATTCCTATAAAATGTTTTCCCAGCTAAAAGTTTAGCAGAACACAAATAGTTGGGTTTCTATGTGTCCTGTACATATAGAGCTAAAAATATATGTCTCACTTGTGATTTATTAATCAGAAATGCCATGTTTCATTGTAGTAATCTCCAATTCCTAGCAGGAAGGCAAGTCACCACACAAATTAAAGAAGTGAGGCCAGCATAGTACTCTGGCTGTTGTTAGAAGATGAAGGACTAACAGGTTCTGTGGCTCTGGCCCAAAAAGGCACTTCACGTTTAATTGATAAATCCCTTCTTTAATGTATGGGCATGGAGTATTCTGACTTGTCTGTTTTTCATAGACATTAATTTAACAATACTTTAATTATTCCTTCTGATACGAGTAGTCTTTGAGATACTGTAAAATGCCAGGATACTGGCCTCTTCTGTAACTCTAAAAATAATCTTCATTATTCTGAAATCATGAGTAATTGAGCAAAAGGCATGTGATCAGTAGGACTTTTGTAAGGCAGTCAGGATAATCAAAAGTGGTTTTCATTTAAGGTAAAACATGTGTCTTTATCAAATGATGCAATGGAAATAAAGCAACCTAGAGAAATAAAAACTCTTCACAGGACTTCAGTCACTATTGAAATTATGATGAAGATCCTTTTATGCTCTAATTATTGACATTCACCTGACATTAATTCCTCTTTACTATCCAGTAGATGCACGATTAATTTTACTGCTAGGCCTTATAGTTTAATGGTTTCTTCTGGAATGCACATCAGAAAGAATCAATCAGTGCTGGAAACTAATGAGCTTTACAGGAGCTTAGATTTAATGGAGCAGAAGGTGGATCCACTAGTAGCTGCTTCTCACTGAGGGTGCAAAAGTTTGTGTGAACTGGGTGAAGTAGATAACTGAGCTAGAGATGCTCCATTATTTATTTACAGAAATTTCCCTTGCCTGGCAGTGCTCCCCAAACTGATCAGCTGCTGTCTAATCTCTATGAAAACTGCCTAAGGGAAGAACCAAGCTCTATTCAAGAAGGAAAACAAGTATTGGTTACCTTCCAAAAACATTGTGTTTTACGTTAAGGTCTTCTCTAGATCATGTCTCTGGTCACCTGGTGACTACTGATAAAATGTGGACACCTAAATCTTGAAGGTCTTAGGCACTCACCAAGAGCTGCAGTGGTATCACTTGCTCTGTCCTAATCTTCATCTTCTGTAACACCCTCCTGAATATAAAATTTGACATTTGAAATTATATGTTATCTCACACCTGACTATTCTATCTTTTAGGACCTCTTAAAATTTTGGCTTCATGTCAAGAATGGCTGACTTTGTTCTTAGAGAAATACTTCAATAATACCTCCAAATAAAAGGAGAGTGTTGGAAAGAGAGTGCAATTTGGTGCCTAGTTTTTTGTTTGGTTTTTTTCTATATTAATTCAATTTAAACAGACTTGCACGTTTGTATGTTATGCATGCACACACACACAAATCTATATTGGTTTGAAAGCAAATCCCTGCTAAACATTTTTATATGTTTCTTTTTAGCTAAGATTCTATTTATATAGCAATGACAATTTAAAGAAAAGCCTCAAAGAGAAAATGAGACTTCCAGCAGAATAAATAGTTTCCTTGGAACAGCAGGCAAACCACTCTGTAAGAGGGTGTAAAAGGGTTGTAAACTACAGGCCTGCAAAATAAAGCAAAATCCTCTCCTCCTGGCTAGCCTGGTGAGCCACCACTCTTTGGTTCTGCTTGTAATTTGGATGACTCACCAGGACTTTGCAGTACCACTTATTTGTCTACAATTACTTCATAACTCTTCAATTATGTAGGACCTCTTGGGTTCCAAAATCTGCTTTAGGAGGGCTGTGATAGCAGGATCTTTTTACAGACCTGGGTTGCAGTGAGCAATCTGTGTTATCAGATGGAGACGTTCTCAGCGGTGGTGCTCCTCAGGTAGGCAGTGTCTCCAGCACTGAGCTGAGCTGTGGCTGAGCTGTGCTTTCAGAAGTGGAGAATTCCACTAAGACAAGATTCACATGATATGGGGTTGGCAGAGTATGGGGAGCTCTGTGAGCACGTGCATGTGTGTGCACAGAAACTTGGTTGAACACAGATTTGGTGAATGTGAAAATAGTCAGTCTCTGCATATCTTAGGTGAGATAACACTGCATGATGTGTTCATTAATTCCACTGGTTCATTGTGATTTTTAATTTGAGGCTAAGACTGGAAAACAATAAAGAACTCAGCTCTGTGCTTTGGCATCATTGCCTGTACGCTCCTGTCAGTGATTACCCAGATAATTGTTCAAGTGTAGCAAAATATTTTAGAATAACTCTGCTCTAATTGTTAATAATGATATTTTGTCTCAGCAAATGTGCCAAAGATTAGTGCCAAGATTTTAGATGTTAATTTACAGTCAATGAACAAGCACTGATTAAAGAAATCCGCTTATAAAAAGAATGCATGGATTTATATGATGTGGAAAGGCTAATATTTTATTTCTCTGATTATAATCTTACATCTACCTTTAATTCTAGTTTTACAGGCTGTATTTAGCAAATCACTGTTGCTCATGAATAAAATTAGCCTCTCAGAGAAGGCCAGCTGCTTCAGAATGGGATGTGATGCCTGGTCTCCTTCATACCTCCTCTTGACAGTCACACACAAAGCAGGAGGGCTGACGGTTGTGTTTCTTTATACCTGACAGGAGATGTGAGTCTGCCTGGAGTCACAGTGCTTCACATACAGAGTGGCTGGAAATAATTCTTATTAATAAAACTGCTGAGAGCTCTGCAGCTAAACCTTGTTATGAACATTATTTCAGCAGCTTCATTTTGGACTTAAAGGGACACTTCTTTTGCAGAATGACCTTTTTCTTTCTGCAAGGAGCTCTATATCTAGTAATTATTCAGACTTTTCATATCTGAGATGTGTTACTATGTGCACACAAGTCTTTGTGCATTGAAGCCTAAGCTCAAGCCAGTAAGGCATATGTATAACTTGGAACAATCCAGAGTGGAGAAAACAACCTGCAACTCATATTCACACCAATAACAAAACTGAATTCAAAACCACCAGCCTGCTGAGCTTAGGGAGAACAGAAACCTAAATCCAACCAGCTTCATGTAACCTCACCTGCCTGCAGCTCTTTCCAGGTTCTCACCCAGGGACCCAGGAAGGAGTGGGGCAGCTCTCCCCATCTGCCACCTCCAAAGATCCATGTGTCTGTGCAGTGAACTGGGGTGGGAGGTGGCCCTGTTCCCCTGTCCCCATAACACACTTCATCGCCTTGCTCTGGTTTGTTACCCAGCCAGGCAAACCTCTGCCAGCTCTAGGCCCTGAGCAGAGCTGGGCAGCGGGGCCAGGGGAGATCACCAGGTAGTTTAGGCATGAGGGCAGTTCCTGCAGCACATCTGGTGCATCACCTGGGAGTAGGAACAGATGGGACAAGAGCCCCAAGTGCTGGTGCTGCTGCAGGAAAGAATGAAATGTGGAGATAAACCTGAAGCTGTGGAAATGCACTCCCATGGGCTGTGTTTCCAGCTGAGCAGGAACTTGCTGTGGGCAAGAAGCCATAACTGTTGGCAACTTCCCTTCCATGGGCTCTGGAGGGATGATGGGTTCAGGGAGGCAGCACCTTGATGAACCCTGCCCAAGGAGCAGCACCTAAGGAGCAGCAGCTTTCTTGTGAGCCCTGGATTTCTGCAGTATTCCTGTCTATTCTCTCTATCCAGTCTAGCCTGTGCCACGTGCTCTAGGATGACCCTGCTGAGCAGGGAGGTTTGACCAGATGACCGTGGCCACCGTGGTCTCTTCCAGGCAGTCTGATTCCACGTGATTCTGTGATTCCCTGAAGGAAAGCTGTGCACCCAAAGCATGGAACAACTTCTTGGCTGGGACTTTGGGACCCCCTGGCAGAGCACAGTGAAGAAATGTGTATCCATGACAACTGCTGGAGCTGGCCTTTGCCTTTGATGGTTTTTTTTCCATCCCTCTGAGACCATCCTGCGCCACAGACACGGCACTACCCCTGGCTGGTGCTGCTGGTGCTGCTGGTGCTGCCTCGGCCCCCAGGGTGAGGCCGCGTGGAGCTGCTGCAGACGGCACACGCTCTGCTGGGTGATGTTCTCTTGCCACAGGGCAAGGACAAGAGCCAGTGACTTGTAGTGAGCAACACATCGCTGCAGCCTGTTTGGAATTAATCCAAAGCCCATGAAAGGCAATGGAAAGACTCCAAATTTCCATTATGTTTCAAAAACTATTATCCTTTATTTCTGTCAGGAGTCTTGTTTCACAGTAGAAGTCATGTACTGTCACAAATCACTCAGAAGCAGCAGCAAGTATTTACTTTATATAGGGTATCTAAAGGTGAATATTCAAATGTTTCTTATCTGGTCAAAGCACATAAAGCTATTTCTGGACAAATTTTTCTGCAGAATACTGCCTCTGTGTTTCTCATCAGTTTACAGCCTCTCCTTCTGAAGTCACAATCTCAGACTTAGGGCTTATTGGCACTCAGAAAAATGTCTGTTATGCTATCTATACATATCTGCTAATAAAATAATGACCAGTGTGCTGGAAAATAACTTTAATTTCAAGGTATTTCCAGTAGGTCACAAATTAATCAAAGCAGTTGTGACTCTCAGGTGTATCAGTTGTTGCTGGTACATAGCTCTCAGCTAACAAAGACCATAGCTATGTGGGTTTTCAGTAGAATAAAGCTGTCTCTTGCAATCTGTCTAAATCCCAAATACAAGGATAAGTCCAACCCTGTGCATACTAACCAGCTCCTTTCCAGCTGCCCATTAAAATGCTCTGTACTGTAAAGGTGCAGATACTACCTTACCCATAAAGATGATGCTTGTTCTTTTGGATCTCTTCAGGTCACATTTTATAGGTAATAGAAAATTCCAGCTCCGTTCAGTATCAACTATTTTTGATCAGAAATCTAAACTAATCAACCCAACAGATGATACTTCTAGCTAGAAGAGAATATATAAAGCAGTGCACTAAGAGATGAAGCTGTCCCGGCTGCACTGAGCTGTGGGATCTCTGCCTGTATTTTGTATAAATCCCCAAAATTGTTTACTTGCCTAGTCCTCCATCTGAGTGTTAATATTCCCTTTTGCCAACTGCTCAGTTGAAAATCAACAAGAGAGATGCCCTTCCTCAAGCAGGTCATGCCACCAGTGCTCATTCAGGATTGTATCTCCCTCAGAAAAACACTTCTCTTGGGTTAAGTAATAATCCTGCTGGTTTTGTTAGTAGAGTAGGAAGGACAGCTCTTCTCTGCACCACAGACACTTTCCTCCTGGTCAGGACAAAAAGTAATCCTGAGGAACAGCTGAGGATGCTGTGCCAGTAGCAGAGGAAAAAATGTACCTGCCATTTCAGCCAGTGAGACCAAGTTCCAAACTGGGATCCCTTTAAGCCCCAAATCAATTTGCTGTTTGGTCTCCAGGGTACCCACTGCTGAGCACCCACATTCCCTCCAGAGCTTCAGTTTTCCCACACTTCTGACAAGGAAAAAAATATTGGCACAAAATTGGGCACAGAAAGGGAGAATAAAGAAAGAACACAAAAGCTGCCAGGAAAGGAAGGACCACCAGGGGCTGACCAAAATCTTGCAAGAGCAGTGCCCTTCCTGTTGCTCTTTGTGGGCACGAGAGAGGGGCAGAGCCCCAGCTTGCTCCTTACATCCGTGCAGGTATGTGGGAAGATGTTGTTGTTCAAGTGTTTGTCAGACTGCAGGATCAGACCTGAAACGAGCAAGAAGCGATGGCCACTCAGGCTGTGGGAAGCAAATGGAATTTAATGAGCATCTTTCTCTAGGCCTGTCAGCTGTACGTGATGTGTTTCTGCCTGTTGAGCACATGGGAGACACAAAGCCTTATTCACTCAACACATTCATATAATCCAGAAAGACAGTTTTGAACAGTTTACTTTTGTATCTTAAGCTGATAATTTCATTTTTGGGTTCCCACAGCACAAATGCAAAGAAGAGAGAAGACCTTTGTAACAATTATTGTAATAAATGCACTTTTTACTTTTTTCTCATGAAAACAATATGTTTTGGGCTTCAGTTTTCTTCGTAGCCCCTCTGGCTTTCTCACACGCACTGAGAACCTCTCCTCCCTACCACTCAGACATGAAAACAGAAGGTCTGCATAAGGTCAAGTAGATTAGCTGAATAAATCAAATTAGGAAATGAAGAATCATCACTTTTCAAAGCTGGCTTATGACAGAAAAAAACCATTTTTCTTCAATATTTGATTTCCATAATCAAATAACTCAAAATTATATTCTTGGAAAAAAGAATCAATCACCTAGAAGTCAAGCTAAGTTTCTGCTGCTATTTTGCTAAAAGTACTTGCATAGGCAGGATACACGTGGCTTTGAGCATTTTCTTAACCGCATCAGCTGTGGTGGCAGCTGCAGAGAGTTGCAGAGATGACAGGTGGGTCTCCAGGGCACAAAGAGCTGACACAGGTACTTGGGATACCTTCTGAAATACCAGCTGTGCTGGCACAGACCTCTCCATTTGAACTGGAGGCTGTTTCCACGTCTCCCATTCCTTTGAGAGACAGAGCTGATGCCTTTCGCAACCCCTGGATGCAAAACATAAATAAGTGATCAGCTCTGGGATTTGTGCTGCCTCCCGTGCAGAGGTGGGAGGGGAGGCAGTAGCTCCCAGCCACCCTGATGCAGAGCCAGAGGGTCTGGATTTTGCCTTTCCCTGTAAACTGCAGCTGGAGAGCTGTCGTGACTCAAATAATTACAGTTTTAAATTGGCAAGGTAAGATAGTCAGGAAACAGAATGCAAAATGTTAGAAAATACATTTTTGTTCATACCCTGGGCAAAGGTTTGGTTTCTCCCTTCTCAGATGTGTGACTGGTTATACAACTTTATTTATATGATAAGTCAGAGATAGTCTTGTAGTAAGAAGCTTCCAATTAAAATTGACAGAACAGAAAATAATTAGAAACAAAGGAACAGAGAGATTCCCTTGTAAAGATCTGCAGCTTTTTAGTTACCTGAAACCTGATGTCAAAAAGCTCTGTTCACTGCCATGGATTCACTTCCTGGGTGCAGAAAGCAGATTTGAGGAGCTTAGGGGAAAGAGAACTGAGCATTTGCTTGCACAGGTATTAAATGTGGAGACATTTTGCAGGTGTAAGGAAAATGTATCTGCTGTTAGGATTTCAGTAGTTATAAAATTTTCTCATCTGCTAAAATGCTTGGGGTTGGAAACTTATACTGTTTAGAAATTTGGATTTGTGAGCTGTGTTATCATAGTGCCACGGAGTAAAACTGCTTTTGTGCTATGAAATGCAGAAAATGTGGAGAAAAAAATATGCTTACTTGAAACACTTTATTTGTATTTCATAAAATAATTTACAAGTTGTTTATTCTTAAGCATGGTGTAGAGCTTTTTCAAATCTAAAAAGAAGAAACTGGAACAAGTGGCTCTGCTTCAAAGAGAGCTGGTCATTTGCCCGTCTCTCACCTGAACAGAATGGGAAGCATTCCCCCAAAAATCAAGGCCAAAAAGTGAAGATTAGTAGGGTAAATTTGCAAAGCTTTGGGCAGGAGAGAAAGGAAATTTACAGTCCCTGCCCCAAGAGGTGAGTTTGAAAGAACCAGGTATATGTTCAGCCTTTATTTCCTGATATATAAACTTTCAGTTCAGAGAAATTCCACAGTGCAAGTGATGTCAGCTCAGTTGTCTTCTGTACAGCTTATTTGTATGTAAGTCAGGGCTGCTCCTGCTATTCACAGCCAGGTGCTAAAGCTGGCTAATGAGGAAACCTATTGATCTGTAGCATTTTCTTTCAAAAGCTTAAAAGCAAAGCAGAACTGTGAAAATGAAGTGATCACTCTCTTCTAACATGACAGCTTTCTCATCTGCTCTCCCCTGTTTGCCATTATTCTGGTGCTCCTGGTACACTGCACCCTGGAGATTGCAAACAAGAAGTGGGAGAAGTTCCTCTTTTATTCACCCCAGGTGCAAAGATTGGCTTTCAGCTTTCTTAGCATGTGACCAGTTATCCAACATTAATTAACGGATCGGTTTTTAATTTCTTATTTTCTCCTGAAACTAAAATTTGATTTCTGTATTTCAATAGAAATTTGAAAATGTTGCCTGTGGGAACTGCTTACAGAAGAATCCTTCTGTACCCAGCAGCGATTCTCACTGCAAGGTAACATTAAATGATTAAGTTAGATCTCTTGCTAATCTTGGGAAGGCTAAAGGGGGGGGGGGCTGACTCTGCCTGCTTTTGCACCAGCCTGGGAAGGGTGTAGTCCTTACAGCTCCTGTGCTGTTCTAGAGCTGCCTTTTCTGAAGGAATGAGTTGTAGCGATGAGAAGAGCTGCTGCTGTTCAGCAATTGAAATATATGGTCTTTATATTGGGGATTTCAACTGAAAAATTATTCATTACAAGAAAGGAAGCATGAGAAATATTTACTTAATTAACTATTGGGTCAATAATGCTGATTTTTCAGTAGAGTTACAAAAAATGTGTTGAGATGTAAAACTCATTCCTTCCACTTGACCATTTTGTACTTTTTATGTTTACAAAACACCTGTGGCTGGAAGCCATGAAAACGTGAGTGTTTCAGTGACGAGTTTGATTCATGCTTTTTTTTTGTGGCATGAAGATAAAGCACGTTGATCTACACAGGAAAGCAAGAATTGACTACTAGGTCTGGTTCTTTTCTTTCAGTGTGAGCAGAAGTGGGACAAGCAGCTCAAAAATTCTTATTTATTTATTTTACTGCAGTGCATGCATACAAGTGACAGGACACAACAGACTAATTGAGACCCACCAGATTATATCTCCTGTTTGGTAAGGTTTTGGTTTTGGGGGGTTTTTTTTGGTTTTTTGGAGGGTTTTTTTGATATCTTGACTATAGCTGTCTCAAAACTTTCATCCACAGTCTGGAATAAGGATGATTTTTCCCCTCCCCAAAGCATCAGCACTTTGGAAACATTGTTCAGATGTTGTTTCCACAGCGTCAATCCTGTTTTCATTCTGCTCTTTTGGAAATAACTCCTGGTGACTTCAGGACAAACAGGACAGGCCTTGGCAAAAAGAATTTAATCCAAATTCCCTCTTCCCTGGCACTGACAACCCCTCTGTTAGGACCTTAGGACCCTGTCTCTTAGAAGCAGTCTCTGAACCTTTAAGAGTTTGTGTGCTGTGCACTAGAAGTGCTTGCCCTTGGGTGCCCTTGGCAAGCAGCGGCTCCTGAAGACCAGAAATGCTGTGTGTTGGTGTAGCACAGCCCATCCTGACTGAAGAATTGTTAGGCATTATTAAACATTCTTCATTGTGCCAGTTGTGTAATCAGTAATTTTACCATCTGTCCTCAATGTTTCCCCTTGATTTGTTGCTAAATGATGGAAGTTGGGGCACTTCATATGGACTTGGCTCTTTTTCATTATCAAATTAATGATCTGTTCAAGTTTAACTGTGCAACTTCTTAATATGTGAGTTTATTCCCGAAATGAATCTCAGGCAGAAACTCTCAGTGCCCCCACTCTGTATCCATCATTACTCTGGTATGTTCTCTTTCTCCAGGGAATAGCAATGTGCATTCTTACTGGGTGGTTGGAAGATGAAGTTCCCCAGCAATACAGGAGCTCACCTAAAGGGATAATAATTTTTTTTCAGTGTTAGGTATTAATTAAAAATTTTCCCTAGGCTGCATTAGAGACAAAATTTTTTCTTGATTTTTCTTGATTTCCTGCTAAAAGTTGATCTTAAGCCCCTGTTTTTACCTTCTTTAGTCTCATTTCATTCTGAGTAATCAAATTTCAGGGGGTAAAATCTTTTCCTTTCTCAAGTACTCTGTGCCAACATTCATTGGTGAGTTGGTGTCAGTATCATGAAGCTGCCAAACCACACAGAAAAGCTGTATCCTACAAGCACTCCCAAGCAGTGCAACTTTGATCTCAATGATGACAAGTGACATATTGCTTATTAAAGATAACATCTTGCCAGCTCCCATCCCTCAGTCCTTTTTCGTTCTGTGGTTGCAGAGCTAGTGAAACCATGCTTCAGTACCTTTTTTGTTTGTTTGTTTGTTTTTTTTTAATTTGTGTATCAGAAAGTTTGCATAAGGTTAGTCCACAGTGTGGGACCCTCTTAGAGGTGTGGACTGCAGCCGAGCAGTACTTACTCAATTTTAAAGTCTTTCCAGTAATAACATCTGCTTTTCCATACTTGCATCAGGAAGTTGAAGACCTGGGTTCAGTTTCTACTTCTTCCTAACTTGAAGGAAATCCCTATTCCCTTCCCCTCTTGCAGCTGAGCACCCTGTAGACCAGGCAGTTATGCCAGCACCCACCTTCCTTGCTTCTGAAGCAAGGTGCCTGTGTACAGGTCACAGGAGGGGAGCCTAAGGAGAGGGAGGTGATACCACACCAGAGATCTTCAGAGCACTAGGGTGGTGGTGTGGAGAGCAGGGAGAGCAGGAATGTGCTCCCCAGGCCCAACTTACAGGAATGAGAACTCCCATGACTGCTGTCTCTTTGGGCTGGAGCTTAGGCTGTCACCATGCAGTGTCTGGGGTTAAGCAAAGTTAGAGCAACTCTTGCGTTATTCCCAGATCACAACACTTCTGTCAGGAGCTGGCTTCTGACTCCTGAGCTTGTACACTGTGGGATGCACATATCAATGCCTAGGCTAGGTGCCCACTTTGTTTTCTAGATTACACTGAAAAGGACACCAAATTTCTCTCTGAAGTGTTATGCCATGGCCATCAGAAAAACCCTCTGTACTATGTATGTGCAAACGCTATGGGTTTTCTGAATGTTGCCAGGAAATAAATGAGAACTTTTTCTGCAAATGCAGAAATCATTTCACACAGAGAAGCTCAAACAGGACATTAAATGTCAGCAAAGCAGAGAGCCATGGAACTCGCTGAATCTTGTTTTTATCCTGTGCAGGTTTCTGGCTATGTCTAACATTAATATATTTGCAGTAAAATGTTGGGCTGCTGTTATGTGTCGCTGTTGTACCAGGATCAGTGAGAAATGACACTGATTCCAGTTTCAGAAGAAAAGGAATTCTTTATTTAATTTATAAACTGGTTTTATATGTTAGTTCTCTTGAATGGCATAAGGCCATTGGTCCCTGACCATCCAGCTCCTTAGAATGATTGGTTAGATCCCACAACACCCACTTCAAAACATTTCTCTGGCCAGTATGACAACAACCTGCACCTGCAAGATAAAGAGGATAGTTTACAGAAACTCCTAACTGTCTTTCATCCAGTGTCCATGAGAAAGTAAAGACTTTCTCACAGACAGAGGCAGAAAGCTGGAAAATCTCTCTGCAACCCAGCCTTCAGCATCCACAGTTATGATTTTTTTTTTAACTTGGGTTTGGGAAAGACTTACTTGCTGCTACTCCTACTCCATATTGTTGACATTTTGAAATAAAGGAATGTCTTATTAATTTATGTAATTTTTATTAGTTCAGCAGCTTGCATATTAAAGACACTACTGAGACTATGAAACTGAGTTGCACAAAAGCCACTTGGGAATTGAGCTAGTAAACTAAAAGAGATCCTACCAAAACAAATTGAATAATATAGAACTGTTTGTCAAAGCCGAAAGTCAGGACTTAATATTACATGCTGCTAAAATTACTGTACATGTTTATGCAGTTGATTCATTGAGAAATACTAGGGAANAAACCTAGACTTACAGTAAGTTCACTGCTACCTTTCAGTTTGAGGTCTCTGGAGAATGGCTGTGCTAAAGGTCCCAGCTGCTTTGATGTTCAGCACAAGCAGAATGATACTAAATTGCGAGGAGCTGTTGACTCCCTCGAAAGCAGAGAGGCCCTGCAGGGAGACCTCGACAAATTAGAGTGCTGGGCAGTCACCAACTGCATGAAGTTTAACAAATGCAAGTTTCTGCACCTGGGGTGGGGCAACTCTGTATGTACATACAGGGTGGGTAATGGGACACTGAAGAGCAGCCCTGCAGAAAGGGACCTGGAGGTCCTGGTCGATGGCAGGTTGAACCTGAGTCAGCAGTGCCCTGGCAGCCAGGAGGGCCAACCCTGTCCTGGGGGGCACCAGGCACAGCATGGCCAGCCAGGCAACGGAGGGGATTGTCCTGCTGTGCTCTGCACTGGGGTGGCCTCACCTCCGGTGCTGAGGGCAGTTTTGGGTGACACAAAATAAGAAAGACATTAAACTGTTAGAGAGCATCCGATGGAGGACAACAAGGATGGTGAAGGGCCTTGAGGAGAAGCCGTGTGAGGAGTGACTGAGGTCACTTGGTCTGCTCAGCCTGGAGGAGACTGTTCTCTGTGGTGACCAGGGACAGGGCCTGAGGGAATCACCTGAAGTTGTGTCAGAGAAGTTTTAGGTTGGATATTAGGAAAAAGTTCTTCACCTTGAGCATGGCTGGGCACTGCAGTGGGCTCCCTGAGAAGTTGTCACAGCAGTTTACTGGATATCAATGACATTTTCATTAGTTTGGTGAACACGTAGTTTACTTGGAATATTAATTGCAAAATTACAGCATAAATATAAAAATAACTTCAATTAATTGAATTCTCAAACAGCTAATGGATCAGCTGGGAAATAATGAGAACTAGACAATGTCTTCACGGGAAACAGAAAGAACTCTACCATGCACTGGGTACAGGAAATAGTGAAAAGGGCATTCGCAAGCTACTAGGATTACCAGCAAACTGTGGAGGTTTTTGCCGTGGATCGCTAGTTTACATCCAGCTAGGATGGGCCTTAAGATATGTTTTGAAGTCTTTTTGTGGGCTGAAAGAACAAGAAGGTAATGGCTTTGGGCCAGTCCTACTGAAAACGTTGCCACAATGAGGGGTCAGGTTGAAAAGAAAGATCTGTGCCATCACGGGCCTTGAAGAAAGCTCAGCACCAGCCCATTGCTGATGATGCCATGGCCACCAGAAAACCCCTCTGCACTAGGTGCATACATTGTGGGTTAGGGCTTGCCCCGTGCAAATATTGGTCTTTGTATTGGTCCTTATATTGGTCTCATTTTACATTTTGGTGTCCTGGAGCAAAGAGACCAGTTTGCAGCACACACTATATAAGGAATCACTGCAATCCTCTTGAGAACAGAGCAATAAGGCAAGAGGACGGAGGGCAGTGCTGCAGTTAGAAATTGCAAGTAAACATGTAGAGCAAATATCTGTATTAAATACGAGAACAAAACCTAGAAACTGTAAATATTTATACATAAGTGTTCAAGCAAAAGCTGGGAATGTCCTGATAGTATCTACAACAAAATCAATCTTGAATTTGCAATGTGGCGTTGCTGCAAATGGAAAGCTCTCCCAGGGTGCATTGCCCTGGCAGGTCAGGAGCAAAAATGCCACAGAGACCAGAGGCTGGGGGTGCACCTGCTGTGTCCTGTGCTGTGTGAAGAGGCATGAGAGACCCACTCCTCGCTGTGTTCTGGATCCAGGCCCAGGACAGGGCACTGATGTTGCTGAGATCAGCTATAATCCAGGGGCTGTACACTTTCAGGACCTTAGCTGGTATATCTGCTCTAGGAAGTGCACCCAGAGCAAATCTTGTGGCCCTGTTTTCCACTAGTGTGATGATCTGTTGCAGTTCTAGTCCACAGAAACTCTAGCCAAGAGTACTTTTGTCTGTGTAGTCCTAGGATGTGGGTGGTAATTAAAATGAATTTAAATGATGGAAGAGTAATAGAAAGGAAACAAAATTATTACTGACTGAAAACTGAGCCCTGGTTATGTAGTGTGGAGAAGATTAATCAGATTTATGGGACAGTGGAGACAACATGATGGCAAACATTTGGGAAATGTCAGCAGTGGAAAGTCCTTGTTTGTGTAGGATGACATTAGGATAGGGAAAGTTTTGAGGAACATTCCCCAGAAGAGTTGGTGAGAATCTCATTATAAGTTGGAAAAACTGGAGAGAACAAGGTGTTTAAAAATATTTCTGAGGGGAAAATTCTGTCCATATGGAAAGGTGTACCTGGAGACAGGACATTTTTCTTCCATTTCTAGCTATGATAACTCTAACCTTTACAGCTGCAAAGAAATGTGTGGCATGTCAGATTCTTGTCTTTTAGAATAAAATGACGTAGGTTGTAATGAAAGGATATCAAGGATACCTTTGGCAAGGATATACTTATGGCTTGATTAAATAGCTGATACACAAAACCCAGTGAAGACTGATTAGAAAGGAACCTGTAATCATGCAATAGGGAAAAAAATGCTTTTCAATCCACATGTGATGATTTACTGCAAACTTAACCGTAAGTGTGATTAGGAGCAGTGGCCTATAAGGTGTTTTTTTCAGACTGCTAAAGCAATTGATTACAACTGAAAAAGAAAGAAAATGTCAAATGAAGTGGAAGACGTTGCTTGGGGAATACACATCAGGGAATTTATTGAGCTCTACAGAGGTGTGTCATTGCACAGACATCTCTGGTCTGAATTATTTTAAAATTAGAGAAAAAAATAGAAAATTAATATTTGCAGCAATATGCTACGTGGTAAAAAATTGTTAACTTCAAAGATCCATGAAAGAAGATGAAGTGCCTAGAAAAGGTTGCATCTACAAAGTTTTAGGTTGGACTGCAGGATCAGGGCAACCTGCAGGATTGGGAAGTGATGGCTTTCTAATATTTTCCTTTTTGTAGCTATCCTTGTCCATGTGCTGGATAGAACAGTGGCTGGGATTTGGAAAGCTTTGCATCAGTTCCAGGGTCTGCCTCTGACTTTGTGTCAATCATTTCTGTGAATTAAGAGAGTTACCTTATAACTCAGTATCGTGGTTTCCATCTGTACCCTGAGCAGTACAACACATCCCAGCCAGGCTCAGTTCCAGACTGAGCCCTCATTTCAGTGTCCTTGTGTGAGTACCTGCAGGCACGTGCATCTCAGTTTCAGTGAGCAGAGGAGGTGCCTGGAGCCCCTTGAGACACTCTAACACTCATGTGAACTTCATGGGTATGACCCAGAAAATGCAGGGGGTCTGTGGGGTGTCCTTGGGTGTCTCAGATGGCTCAACACTTATGTTTAAGGACCTGAATCACAACCTGGGTCTGTGCTGTCTGTAATGGAAATAAGCACACTCAGACACCTACATGCTGACACCACCCTTTAGGTGTCTTGAACCATAACCTGCCCATTTTTTCCACGCTTCTTTATCCCTTTGCAAGAGACAAAGCATTCAGTCTTACGCATTTACATGAACTGTGATGCTTCTCCTGTGCCTGTCACCATGGAAATGACCTCCTTGCTTGGACACTCTCCTTTGAGTGATCCCCGAAGTGCTGGGACAGTCTGGAGCACACAGCCACCTCTGTCAGAAGTACTAAGTGGCCCTCCATGGGTGAGCCCACACACCGTAACCTGATAGAGAAAATTCCTTTCTTCGGAGAGAGAAAAGCAGTTGCACACAGAGGAAGCAAATATTTGGAATGTTGAGGTTTGGGCTGGTTCCAGGCCTGGATAGAGTTTGGACCATTTCCTAGCATGGCCAGTATGGTATACACAGTGCTTGTTACTTGCCTCAGGGAAGCAAATATTATATTTCTGCTAAAAGAGGGCACCTTAAATTCATTTCAGCTTTATTATTAACTAATAGTAGCACAAGTGATATTTATCTAAGATAAGATAGAAGTGGGAAGAGGTGAGTACAGAGGCCAATTTATGTCTTAGCCATCATATTACTGTAGAATTCTAAATGGCAAAAATTAATAGTTGTTCTACTGTGCTTTCTCTGGCAAGAGAGGTGCAAAATCAGTTTATATGAAGAAGTACACAGGACGAACAAGAAAATACATTCAGGGCAAGTCCCAGGAGATATCTAATTACTCCTGGAATTAGAAATGGATATTGCAGGCTGCAAGACAAATTTCTGACACAGTTAGAGTGTGATGAGATCTCCCAAAGAGATCTTACTTAATTATGCTGGAAAAACATTAACATCAGCATGTTAACGTGTCTGGTGGATATTGGGAGCTCTTATTTCATTTTCCATGACAAACACATGTAGCCAGTAAATCTGTATTCCTAAAGACTGTCATACTAAAAAATTTAGCCCTGCTCCCTTCCAAGGGATGAGGGAAGTCTCTGGTACTCTGTTCCATTTATATGGCACTCTGGAAAGAGTACAGAGACAAACGTTACATTCAAAAGCTCTGAAAAGATAGGCTTTTTAGTCTTTACTGTAATTATCCCTCATTAATTTGAAATAGGGTTATGGAAACACTGGACAAAGGAAACAGAATGTATGGGACGAATTTACAAGATAAAATTTACCAAGGTATATACTTTAACTCCTTGGTTTCCTATGCTCTTAAACTCATACGAAACTTGGAAAAGAATGGAATATGCAATATGGAAAAAAAATTCATCATCCTTCTGTAGAAAGGGGCTTTTCCTTGAACCAGTGATGTACATAATTTGTTTTCCTACCCAGTTAGCCTTTTGAGTTTCAATTAACAAAAATGTTTAAAAGAACTGAGCATCTTTCTGTGTTTTGCATTTACACAGGCAAAACACCCTAGAGAAAAAAAAGACAGATTGTCAAAATCTTATCAAGTAAAAGCCAGCTGAAGACAGGATTTTGGATCACGGTTATAGCGATGCTTTCCAGCAGTTGTACTCACTTCCTTGTAATTGCTTTTGACTTATTGATTGTAAATATGAAACTTTCTAAAATACCTTGAGCTGAGGTAATGCAATAGCTCTTCCTTTGGTGAAAGCCAAACTAACTGCTCAAAGCCAGTTTGTGGTAAAGGATAATTGGCTTTTCCATCTAAGTTACTTTACACTGGAGAGCTTTCTGAGACATGCGATGTCTGTTTCTTTGGTGAACATTCCTAAGCAACCTGTCCTGTTTCCAGTCCATAATGGAATAAGACAGCTTCTCTTTATTCCTCTTTTAGGTTTGTGTTTGTGCATGGATCTATCATGTGTTTGAATTTCTCCCCTCCTTTCTATGGGTCTCCTGGTTAATATTTCTGTCCTACATGATGATTAACATTTCTGAATTTGGGCAGCTTGTTCTTTTTTCAATCACCTGAAAGCACAGTGGTATTGCTTCTAGACTTCAGATGTTGAGAACAATTGTAATTAAAAGATTATATAATGTTCCATTTGTCACAAAGATTGAAATAATTTCACATAACATATTAAAACCATAAGATAATGAGACTATTAAAGTTGTGGAAACCCCATTAATCTTGTTAAACTTAGGAGAACTCAATGGCAGTAAATCACATCTTGTTCTACCTGAAAGGAACGAAGATACTCTGAAAATTATGGGTCAGCAATAAAACTCCTTAGGCAGTGCAGTTAAAATGTGTAATCCATCATGAAATTGTGTATAGAGCCACAGTCCAATGTTTCAAAAAGGTTAATTTTTTTTTTTTAAGTTATTTTATTACTGTGCTAGCAGAGAAAACCTGGTTTGCTCTCTTCTGTGTGTAACAGGTCCCACATCCAACCCATATATGCAGAAGATATCCTGTACTCACAGTGATATATGGAACACAATAATGACAGTGAGTGCATTTTTTCCCCCCATCTCCTCATTTTCATTTCTTACAGTAACTTTCAGTGTATTTGCCCTCTGCTGGGGACCCATTTCATTAACGATGCAGTGCAATGACAACGAGCCTCAGCTGAACAGCTCACGGGACCTGTCATTAACCTTGTCTTGTTGGTAACATTTCCTCACATCAGCCTTCTGACTGTAACTTACTCTTTAACCTGGAAGCGTTTCTGAGGGAGCAAGCACAGCACACAGGTCTGCCAAAGCCAGCACTCACTGAGGCACATCGCTGCTGCCCGTGGCCAGCACTGTCAAATGCCAGGGCTGAGACACAGGGGAAGCAAAGCAGCAGCGAGGGCATGGGCCAGTGGAAGGACAAATGAAAGCTTTTTGTGTTCTACTTTAATAATGGCAGACTTTTGAAAGGCTTGTGTCGTTTAGTCTGAGTGTTTGTGGGATTTCTTCTCTTTCCTGAGATTCTCCACTGAGACTTCAGCATTTGAAATTGGAGCACAAAGGTGTTTTTCAGCATGAGCCCCTGTTACAAACGCAGGAGTTGGGGATTGCAGGACCTGATTTACAGTTACAGGGTATGAAAGCTATTGCAAGGTAAGTAGAAAAGGACACGGAAAAAACCCACTTGTATGGCTTCCTGATCTGATAAGGCAGGCTAGAGGTATAGCAGTGTAGAAGATGTGCACGTACAAGGGAACTTGGTTCCTGTGTGAGAGCAGACATGCAAAAAATTTTGTGGTCTGTAATAAGAAGTTATGGAAATATGACTGAAGAGTTTGGCTGGAGAAAGAGACCAAAAAAGTTTTATTTTTCATGGGCAAAAGTTAACATGTATTTGTTGTGGCAATTTAGCGACTGCAAAGTGTCAGTGACTGTTTAGAGAATTATTTTGATGAAATCTTCAATTGCATTCTTAAGATGATTCAAAAAGAAGAATTACTATGCTTGTCTTGAAGTCTGAAGGATCTTTTTCCACCTTGGCCAGGTCCTGCTCTTACTTATCATCAGGGGACATTTTGGAGAGTGACAGCAGGAAGAATACCAGGGAAAGGAAAAGTCAGATAAAATGAGTTTCTATTTTTCACTATGCTGTTAATATTGAAACTTTTGACAGTTCCTTTAATCTATCTTCTCTGCTTCTGCATAGGTAGGACTGGAAAAGTAGAGCTTTTCTCAGGAGTACTTTCCATGTGAAATTATCATATTTTCCATGAGAAAAGGATGAAAACATCAAAAAGGGCTTTTTCTTTTGCCGCACTCACAAACTTTCACTGTCTTCCAGCTTTTGTAGAGCTAAGAAATAGTAAGAGAATGTGCAGAAGGGGAGAAAAATACATTTCCTTTTTAAAAATAACACCTTCCCTTTCACATACTTGACAATGATTTCTGAACACAACACTTTCTCTTAAAATGTAGCACTTCTAATCCTTTCTTACTGTTTCACAGCTGGTGAGGCTACGGGTGAAATCCGTGTGCATATAATTCTCAATTCTGCAACAGAAAACTTGGGCAAAAATCTTCTTGACGCTTTAAAATTCTTTTTTCTTTCCATTTTTATAAGCTGTGCCTCTGCCTGCTTTTCCTTTAAAACAGGTTTTTGGTTCAGTTATACTTGCAGATGAAGAGTATGTTGGAAAAATGTTAACTGTCTCTCATTGGGAGTGTAATAATGTTCCCTGAGGGCTTCTATAAGAGGCTTATTGCTTATAAAAAATTCCTTCACCTTGCAGCAAAAGGTGAAGGAAGCCAAATAGCCACAGAAGCCAATAGCCCAATAGCCACAGGGTCAGGAGGTCAACTCATTGAACAAAAAGCACTGAAGAACAAAAGCTGATACTAGGAGTAAGATATATCTTATAGGATATACATGAACCCCCACTCCATCATAGACACAATTTGGGTGCCAGAGTTCAGAAAAGCAGTCCAGCTCCAAGTCCTAAGCCTGATTAGATCCCAAGACACTATTTAAAAACAAACAAGCAAACAAAAACCCAAATAAAACACCTCCTTTAAGCACATAACGTGCATGGTCTCCAGCCAGACTTTTCCCATGGCTGCCTTGCAAAGAGACCCAGTGATACCCAGCATGGTGTCTCTTCTGCTCTGAAGTTGGCAGGAGATATCAACCAGCTCATTTTGATTCTACCACCTCACAGAGTGGATGAGAAGCAGGGTAAATCCTCTGTTTTGGGGTGCCAGTGCTCGGCCATCATGCTTCCAGCCGGAGCAGGGCTTTCCATGGAAACCAAGAGCACATCCCATGCTGTGAAGCTGGGACTGTGCATGGCACTGTGGCTGTGAGAACAAGTGCTGACCTGTGCCTGCACCTGGGCACTCCAGGGCTGCCCACGGCCTTCCTGAATCCTACAGCTCTCTCCGAATCAGGGGTACAATCTGTGTATCTAATTTAAGTTTCCTTATTGAATCTAACACATCAAATGTGTGAAGACATCACCCACAAATGCTGTTTTAAACATCCTACACCATATGTTGACAGAGCATTTTGGCTGTGACCAAGTCGCTTGGCTAAATAAATGTTAGGAAATATGTTAGAAGAATGACTCTTTTTGCCTATCCAAATAAAACAGAGCTGGCAAGTGAATATCTTTCATCTAGACTGGGTTTTACATAATTGTTTCAATATTCCATTTTAATATGCCTGTGTATCTGTGGATGAATCTTGATTGTTCTGAAGTGAAATATTGTGAATCAAATCATGATGACAGAATCTTGACTATTTAATTAATGTGTTAGCATGTAACTGTAATGCTTGATTCCTACAAATGACTAAATTAACAACTTCATTTAACTATGCTGTTCTCAGTGGAAAAGAGCACACTTAAGTGCTCCTTGGTGCTATTTACACCTGCTTAATTACTTTTATTTACAAATTGTCTAAATTACCTTGCCATAGAGGAGGATGGGGACCACAGTCCATGAATAGAATTAAAACTTCAGGCTTCAAATGCCAGTTTGGTACGCTACCTTTGTCAGAGGTGATTCAGAAGCTATTCATGTGAGGAATAATCCATGGCTATTCATACATCCAGCTGTCTTGAATCCACAGATACCTCAGTTTAGATCAAAATTTTCATTTTATGTCATGACAGTATAGAAAGAGGGAATGTTGTTGTTGTTGAGGTTTTTCGTTTGTTTTTTGTGAACAAGTGGCATTGGAAATGTGTATCCTCTGTCATCCTTGGACATGGCACGTGTCCCATGGTAAAACCACTCCTGCCATGCATTTCCAAACCCAGTGCTGAAATGTGTAACCTGTTCTACTTGTCAGTGCTCTTATTTAGATAAGGACTTAAGCTGAATGTTTTTTGGAGCCAGATTTCAAGTTCCTAAGTGACTCCTGTCCATACAGTGGGCCAAGCCAAACTGTAGCCCTGCACTGCTGAATACCAGGCTGGGATTCAAACTTCATGGCCAAGTCTGTGACTCGGTAGCTCTGCTGGTCAGCCCTGATCCCTTTTCTGTGCTGGGTACCAGGATTAGATCCTATTCATTGCCTATGGAAACCAGGGCTCACAGACTCATGGCCTTTGAAAGCCAGTAAGTTTCTGCCTGTTTTAGAGAGTGCAGCAGTTTTAAATGAGGTGTTTTGAAGAATTCACTCTGAAGTTCATGATATGTTTTGTCAGAAGCTGAATTCCCCAGTGACATTGGGAGGAAGAACTGGAAATTATTTCAGTGGGAAAAATGAAAAGCATACATCAGTACTACATGGATGTTTTCATGTGATATATTAATTTTGGAATTGGGCTATAGGGATATAAGGGATAGACCAAATACAATACAAAACCAAAACATTGGTGTGTACAGATAGAAAGTAAAAGTTTATTAGTAAGTCTCTAGACAATTTATTATTAATTGTTGTATTAAGTACCCCAAATCATCAGCTTCCTTCTTGCTTCCTTTGGTAATTCTCAGCTGTTTCCTAATACCCTATTTGTAAAAGAGTGAAGAACATTGAACAGGAAAGTTTCAATGATCTTGATGACAACCAGAGAAGTTCTTTAAAGTCAGAAGCAGAAGAACAGTTGTACTTTTATGCCTTCTCCTTAGAAACTATATATTAAAAAGTACAGCTCCTCTTCATGGTACATTAAGAGCAATTATATTCTGTAAATGTATTCCAAGACAAAATTGAAGTTCACATATATTTTAAAGATTTTATTGAGTCCTTGGTGAGAATGATATTTTATTGATTGAAATCCTCACAGACATGAAAATAAATTCATTAGTGTCATTAAAAGGCAAATTACTTTCTAACATTGTTTTCTATTTATCAAAACAGAATGTATATTAATATAATAAAATCACATAGAAATGAAATGTAGAAAAAAAATCACCAAAAAAAATCTTGTACCTTCATAGCTATTTCTTTATATGAGGAGATGTTTGGTGTAAGCTGCATAGCTTTCCCTTTTTTTTACACTCTGGTGAGCAATCAAAACAGTAACATCTTCTGTGCAAATGGAAAAAATTAGTAGAACAACCAACTCTGAGATGAATAAGTGACATTTCTTCAGAGGAAACAAGTATGAAAAGCATAACTTTATTCTCTAAAAACAGATAATCAACAAATGATAAGTTTATGAAATGGTGGAGATTATCAAAACCGGTGTGTTAGTCTGCAGTCCACAGCTGGAGGCAGCTCCTGCTGCTCTGCTCTCCTCCATCCAGGACTGTTGACAGTGCAAGCTGCTGGGTGCATGCTGAACAGGTGATAACAACATCACTGATTATTTAGAGCTCGTGCAAGATGATGAAGCATTCAGAGCCTTTTCAGTCCCTTCATTTATCTTTGCACCAACCCTTGAGGGAGTTAGAAAAGCGCTACTATCTTTACTTTCCAGCCAAGAAACTGAGGGAGCAGGATGCTGAAGTGTAAGTGCAGGCAACCCCTGGGGAGAGACGAAGTGCCATCCCAGGGAGATGGTCCAGTCTGCAAGAGTGGTACCCAGCAGCAGCTCAGGTATCTGGTTTGTCCTTGTTTTGCCCTGAAATCATAGAATCATAGAATGGTTGGAAGGGATCTTAAAATCATCCAGGTCCAACCTCCCTGCCACAGGCAGCAACACCTTCCGCTAGACCAGGTTGTTCGGAGCCCCCTCCAACCTGGTCTTGAACACTTCAGGGATGGGGCATCCACGGCTTCTCTGGGCAGCCTGTGCCAGTGCCTCAGCACCCTCACAGGACAGAATTTCTTCCTAATATCTAATCTAAACCTACTCTCAGTTTGAAGCCCCTTGTTCTGTTGCTACCTACCCTTGTAAAAAGTCCCTCTACAGCTTCCTTGTAGACTCTCTTCAGGTCCTGGAAGACAAAAGTGCATAAGACTTTCTCCTTTGCAAGTCTTTAAAGTGAAGCCTGACTATTTCTGTCCCGTGCTCCAGCTCTTAGATAACTAAGCAGGTTTTAAAGACCTGAGCAAGACTTGAGGTGAAGATGTTTAGAGCATGAATTAGGTAAAGGGAATTGGGAAAGGAAGGGAAGGGAAAATGGAATGGAATGAAAGGGAAAGGGAGGGGAAGGGAATGGGAAAATAACTATCTCAAGTGCTTATATAGAAAGTCTGAATGAATAAAAAAGACTCCACATATATATACATGAAACTCTTCCATTTAGTTTTGGGGAACTGTGAGGGTCCAGGTCCTGTCCCTGAGCCCTTTGAGCCTGGCCTAGCAGCAGTTTTTATCCTAATCATCCCACAAGTGCTCCTTTACTGGAGCATGAAATGGCGTGTTGTGATACTGTGCCCACTCCTGCAGAGAACTTGGGGTCTCACAAGGTAAAACAGGTGAAGGAAGTTCAGTGTTCCTAATTTTGCTTTTTGAAGGCAGTCAGGAAGTTAGAGGACATCTTCCACTTTTGTTAAAATCAGTTACCATGCATCTTGCTTGCCTGTGTGTACCTAAACACCCAAATTCTATTCCTTTTCTTTTATTAAGAAAAGATTTTTCCCCATGGAAGAACATATGAAGCAATAATTAGCTTTCAAGGTTCGTTAAGTGCTGAGCTTCTGTCAAAAATAATCACATGTCATTTCTTAAAAACAGTTTAACAATAATGAAACTACTTTAGTCCAGCTATTAACTACATTTTAAACAGCTTTTTAAAAGTTATTAATAACTTAAAGCCAG